>JAWLRI010000951.1:553421-602850 GCA_034781795.1 Crypturellus tataupa | reverse complement strand
GCCTCGGCTGCCGGCGGCCCCGCGTGTCCCTCGCCGCGGCCGAGGCTGCAGGCGCCGCGTGCGGTGCGAGGCGGGTCCGCCGCCGTCGCCGCGGAAGGGGTTATGGCGTGGGTGCAAACCGGACAAGGCTCTGCTGTATTATTCAACATGTAGGCTCGGCATCAATAATTTACTGTAGAATAAAAGCAGGTACTTGGGGGAATACTTAGAAGATGTTCCTGGAGCCAGCTAGCTGCTGCTTTTACAAGGTGTCTGCTCGTCTCTGCAGTAACTTGGCTCCAGCCGCAGTACTCACAGCCCGGGGCTTGCCGGGGCGCCGAGGAGACACCCCTGGGGGCCGCGGCTGCCGTGTGCTGGTGACACGTCACCGAAAGCAGCATTACAGCCTTGCAAGGGTGATCTCCGAGACCGCTTTGAACAGCCTCCCCTGCCACATCCAACCCTGGTGCCACAGCGGCCCTCCCTGCACAGGGCTGCTATGGGAGCTGCCTTAGCGCCCTTAGCGCCTCCTCCAGCCAGGGACACCATTTATGTTCAGCAGACCCGGGGGGCTTGTTCCTTTAGACAGAAAGTCTCCAATCTGAGGTCCTTTGGGGAGAGGGAGCTGTCATGGTCCCTTCATGATGAGCTGGTCGCGCAAGGTTGGGCTTCAGCGCCCTGTTCCCTCTAGGGTTGGTCCCTGGTCTCAGAGGTGCCTCTCCTTCTGCCCTCCAGGACTGCTCCATTGCTTGGCTTGCCTCGCAATGCACCCAGCAGCTAAGGGAAACACTGCCCTGTGCCCAGGGGCCTCTCCAGGCAGAGCACAGGGCTCACAAGCTCTTCCCGAGCCTGGTGCACAAAGCACAGCCCACAGCCACAGCCACAGCGGTGGTTGGCACTCAAACACGATTCTCCATGCAGGACCACCTGATGGGGGCAGGATTTTTCAGTGGCGGTGGGAGCAGGGGTGGTGTGTTGGGGAGCACATTTCCCCAGCTGCTCCACTGCCCGGCAGCAGCGCAGGAAATGGCTCCTGGTAGAAACAGGCTCTTTTAACAGCATTCCCTGGTCAGGGGCAGGTGGAGACGCGGACGCGCAAGCTCGCACACTCGCCCTCTCCGTGTCTGGGAGTCTGTGTCACTCAGGCTGCAGCTGCGGCTAAGCACACCCTGACTGCCAGGTTTTAGAGAACTTACGTGATGAATGTGGGTCAGCTGCCGGGGGGTTGTCTGCCTAAGGTATTGCTGGAGATCCCAGCCCCCGTGGCCATGAGCACACGCACGTTTCTAGTGGCTCTTTCTTACCTACTCTAGCAAAATAATTGGCACGTTGACTGGATCAGCTTGCAGCTGGCACCACTCGGATACGGCTCCCTGGCCCCCAGCCGGCCCACGTTGAATCTGCTGGTTTGCTGCCGTCTCCTCCTCCCTCCGCGTTGCGTGACGAGGGCTGCCAAGGCGTCCCGCTCACCCTGCCGCCAGCGCTGCCCTTGCCGCGCGCAGCCGGCGTTAAGTCTGCGCTCCGCGCGCCCGTCCTGCAGCCGCCCCCGCTGCCCCCTCCGGCAGCACCACTGGGGTCTCTCGCCTCTGAAGCTGGCAGGAAGTGGTAACTACACTCAGATTGTGAAGAGAGGAAAGAACACCTGCTAGCTTTTGGTGCTCGGGTTTGTAGCAGTACTTGTTCTGCATACATACATGCTTATTTGGGTGGTTGGGGACAAAAAAAGTTGGAGAGAGTCTTTTATTCCACTGCTGAAATACTCAGCCAGATCGTAGCACAGGAGTTTGTAGAGAAGCCCACCACCACTGTCGCACACACAAAATGCTATTATTTTTAAGCATTCGATGGGCTGAATATACAAGTGCTTTCTGGCTTGCAATGCAAAAACTATTAGGAAGGGCTAGGTGGACTAACCAGAAGCAACATTGTTCACTGTCATGTGTTTTCTCCTACATACATCTTGAGGTAAGACACCGTAAGACACATTTTAATACCCAGGAGAAGCAGACAGGAGGAATCAATCATCAGTTAAGAATTAAGCAACATTTGCCTAGGACATGGTAACTGACAATGGGAAATTAGATTAAACGGAGACCCCTCAGTCCAAACAAAGCCTCACCAGATTCAACACCTTCCCTCTAAAGCATTAACACAGGCATGCATATAACAGCAGCTCTTTAGTGGAGGTAATGAGGTAGAGGCCAGAGCATCGCTGAAAATCTGAAGGTTGAAAATGGACAAATACAAGAGTGAGCAGCAATAGGGGTCAAAAAAGCCAGAGAGAGCACTGGCGGTGTGGGCAACCCAGGGAGGGCCACGGCTGTGTGTGGTTGAGTTGGAGCTACTCATGTTGAAGGAGGCAGTAGGTGCTAAATGGCTCTAGGTGGTTTGCTCATTTCCAAGGCACAGATACAAAAGGGCAACCAAACCCCGGCTTGGTTGTTCTTCTCTCTTGCTTGTTCTGACTAATTCATGGCATTTCCTGATGTACATATCGAAAGTGGAAGCCTTCAGTTTGGTCTGAAGCAGGTAGTAATGAGCCACCTACACTCTGAAACAGCAGAGCTGTCTGAGCCCACAGACTCCTGAGGTGGTAACACCGCAGGATGCAGCCCAGCACTGCACAGCACTTAGCAGTATGTGTCTAACTGCAGCACTGATGCATTTCCTTGGCATTAGACCTGAGCTTAAAAGCCATCGGTTTGTTAGCTTGATCGCAGTGCTGCACGGACATCAGGGGACCTGCACTGGCTTCCAGCCCACCGCTCGGGGCTGTTTTCCCTCATTCTGATGATGAGGTAAGGACAGACAATCTGATGGCTAGAAAGTCTAAAAGCTTTCAAGTCTCCTTAGCTCAGTTAGTTACTGTAGTTAAAACTCCCCCAGTACCTCAGCTCATGCACATGCCCACAGAGGTGGACGTGACCCAGCAATGACTAAGCTGAGGGAAGGCATGTACCTAACTACATTTGGCTTCATCACTATAACCATATGCAGTACCCTGCCTGCCAACTCTTACTTTCTTCCCTTTTCAGGCTTCAGATTTCCCAGCTCTTACTTTCATCCCTTTTCAGCGTTCAGATTTCCAGAGGTGCTTGCACCTGGCATCACTTCGTGATGACTCCACATAGGTTAGCGCTGTGGGCACAATAAAAGAGATTTGAGGAAGCAAACACCACGGGTTATATTTATAGTCAGCACAGCTCCACTCAGTTCAGCTGGTGGAGCTGATGATTCAACTTACCCAAAGGTGCCAATAAATCAGATCAGATAATTATACTCAAATGTTCTTCTTTCTCCCCACTGGCTGTAAAGGCACTCAGGGTGTCTGTATCATGTACCAGGCACTTAAACTCAGTATTAAAGGTCTGTGGGTCACATCACTTCAGTAGCTCTGTAGAACTCGCCCTGCCTGTCCAGGTGTTGGACATCTGGGTATCAGGGCACATTCCACGGCTTAAGTGCAACTTAGTAAATATTAGTTTGCAGGATCATTTGCCATCTAGTGAAACATAAACCGTTTCTTGCTGAAGAGCCCTTTTTCTCAAAGCTAAAGGCAATGAAATGAATAGCACTCACTGTGTCAGCAGACGTGATGCCTCAGTTGTCAAGTGGGAAAAAGCCCCAAGGAAGTGAGAGACACAATGATGAAAGGCCATGAATAGCCAGAGAAAGTGTGCATGAACCAGGAGTAACTTTTACATAAAGAAATAAAACAAAACTAAATCCCATTTTAATTAAACGGTTGGTTTCTCAAAAGCAAGTCTCCTCTTGCAAAGCAGCTCATGTAGGTGTGAAATAATTCAGGCTATTTCTGAATGGCAAAATGTGTAATATCTAAAGCACAGGCCTCCTTGCTTCCAAGAAAGACCACAGGTTTCCAGTGACAGGTTTCATCACTCTTTCATTCCTTGGGCTCTTCTGGTGTATGGATGTTCCTCTGCCCGGTCCCTGTCTTCAAAACAGACACATACATGCATGCAGAGTCCCCAAAACAGATGCTGAATTCAGTCGCCTCCACAAAGGTCGTTTCAAAGATGAAGTTCAAAGGGTCTGAGCATTTCTGCTCTCAGGCAGTTCAGGCCTAGAACTCTGTTCTTTAGATAGCACCATGTCCAAAATCACTGATGGAAAGTATTAGCACTTGTCATCTGAGAACTGGGACACTTTTCTTTTTTTTTATTTATTTTTTTTTTGGTCTAACCTAGAGTAAATGCTTGAAAAATGAAGCCTGCTGATCACTGCCTGGGGACCAAAGGGTACTTTGCAGGTCACTGTGAGAGCTAGAAATCTGCAAGGCGTCACAACCCTGTGGGTCAGCTGGCAACTGCGGCACATTCTGCCTTGAAACCAGGCAGGCTTGGAAAGGAAAGACCATTTGTTAACTCAGTTTGTCAGTGTAACCTGCGAGAGGTGGGATCTCATGGACTGGGTGGTTTCTTTGCAAAACTGGTGGCAGAGTTCCTGGACATACATCCTGGCTCATCTCTGCTTTCTCTGTGATTTGGCTCAGTGAATCTAAAGCAAATGGGGGAGGATGTGGCAACAGCCTGGGAAAAGCTAGAGAAGTTAGAAGTATGAGTAGGAAATAACAACATTACTCAGAGCCTGGGAAAGCTGAAGTTAATACATTTAGGGAAAATAATCCAAAATACGGCTAGTCAACAGGACAGAGAAACCTGGAAGGCAGAACAGCGGCAGCAGGTGAGTTTGTTACCAGCTGTTGCTGCCATGTGGAGCAGGACAAGCCTGTGTGGTTTGGGGCTGCCCACAGAGGTGTCCCATCGGACAGCGAGGATGTGCTGGGGCGATGGCATCGTCCCTTGCTGGGCCTGCACCTGGGCAACAGCAGTGATTTCTGTGCACCTCAGGACCAGAGTAACGCAGCCAAACTGGAGAGCTTTCAGACACCACCAACACAAGTGAGAGGTGGGAGGCAATGACTGCATGAGGAAAGCCTGAAAGAATTCAGTATAAACAACTTGTCCAAATGATGACTAAAGGAGGAGGATATGATAACCCTCTGCAAGTATTTGAAGGCTATAAACACCAAGGATGGCTCATCTGGGATAAGATTAGATGTAATGGGATGAGAGACAGACGGGAAAAACTGTTTTATCCTAGGACATGGTGTTCTGAATGATACGATGTACCAGAACACGGTGGGGCTTCCCAAGGTAGGGGTGGAAGTCCCTATGGCATTTTTCAATCATCTGTTCTAATATAAAATGAAAACCAGGCCAGGTACCATAGCAGGAGTCCAATACAGGACAAATAGATGAGCTAGTTCATCTAGCCTAGGGTCCTTTACTCTGAGGTTTGTGGTTCTATAGAAAGTAAAACTTAAATTTTTCCCAGCCTTGCTTAAAATTTCTGTCAGAAGTAACTGAGTACAAAATTAGGTGACAAAACTTGTTTTTTTCCACAGATTTTTTTTATGACAGGCTCATACAATGGAGGAGGTGTACTGTCCTACTTGCGGGGGTTTTCTTGCACACAGCTGATAGGACGTAGAACAGGCTAGTCAGCTGTAGTCAAGTATCACCTGCAGCTTATTATCAGCATGTCGGCAGAGCAAGGGGATTTCATCGCATGCTGTCCCAGCTCTGCCAGGGTGATAGTGACCAAGTATTTCTCCTATTGCATGGCAGTTGATTGATCGCTGGGAAATGAGTGGAATAGGCCTTCCACATTTCCAAAAGAAAAAGGGATCCACAATGAGATCAGTCACATAAAAACTGAATTAGCACTGGTTTTCCTAGGCTCAACCCAGGCAGATCCCACCCTCTCCATGGATGGAATGAGATACCCTTGCAGAAAGCCTTTCCCAGCAGTAGCTAGACCATCATGGGCAGTAGGAGACACGTACACTGCTCTACTCAGAGGTCCATCCTGCAGCGATCCCAGTTCACTGTCACATGGGAAGTGTCCTGGCACTGTGGGCGCGATACCAGCAGGTCAGCACAGCAACCAAACTATCTCAAACACAGAGAACTACTAAAATTGACACAGGCAAGGAGGATTTGCCCTTCCTTTCTTTCAACACCTACCTTGGATGCTCTAGGTCTCACCATTTGTGCTCCTTTGAGCATATGAGGAACTCAGGTGATCAACCTCGGGCGCTCCAAGCTATGCTGCAAGGGAAATGTCTAAAAGCATAGTGCAAATACCCACTATATTTATTTGTTTATTTCCCAATAAAGTCCACTTCCAATTTAAATGAATGCAAAGATTTAAATGGAGCAAATGTTTTTATTATAAAAAAAAAGAGAAAAAGTTGTGAGGCAGTAAAGCACATCTAGAAATATATTTCCCATACAACATGCTAGCAGTGTCCACAGGCCGGATATTCCCAAAACAAGCTATAATTCCTAGGATTGCAGCTAGAGTGAACACCAGGGACAGAGCACATCTGCTCCACTGCGAGATTTTTATTCATAGTACAGGTGAGGTGCAATTTTTCATCTCATGTTTTATACAGGTCCTTTGCAGGCTATGGCTTTTCCAGACACTGTAGAGGAAAATTTCAAGACTTGGATCCAATCCTGTCACCTCCTGATGGTTCTACCCACTCCAGTGGGAATGGACTCTTCCAAGGCAAAACAGGAGGTTATTTTTCCTACCTCTTTCTATCTTTCTCCTCCCCTCCAACGGTGGTAGCCTGGAGAGGGAGAAGTATTCAGTTCTGTTCAAAGCCTGCACTTTGGCTCATTAAAATGTCAGGCACAACACAGAGCTCTCAAAATTCTCATTGATACCAATGGATAATGAAGTCAGTGGGAGTTGGGGAAGTATAAAAAGCCCGCAACATTTTTATGATGAGATTAGTGATCAGAGTAGCTTTAAATTACTTTAAATTCCTCTAATGTCATTAAGCAGAGTTTTCAGGCTATCCTGTCCAACATAAATATACAAACATTTCAGTAAGTTTTTGCTTCTTGTGATATACAGGAAATAAATGTGTGTTTGACACTAACCCGAGCACTGGTGATGGTCTACTCCAAGTTTTCATGTAGTTGGAAGTCCACAGTACATGAGGAAAATGGATTTTTCTGCTGTTTCAAGCTTTGTTAATGCATCACACAAACCATTTAATAAATATGAAGTAAAGTAGAAAATAAATCATTCTGAGAGAAACCTAAGGTGCTCTGAAAGCTGAGTGCAAAACTGTCACTCAGCTTCTCAGAGACAAAACCCCTTCCATCACTTATTTTCATTCTACCAAATTGATTTATCATCTACTAAGACCCAGTTTTTCTTAGTTCTGCCACATCTGGTATGCTTTTCTTTCCAAATCCTACCTAACGCATTTCTTTTAATGAAAACAAGACTACTCAAAGAAAGGAGTGGGACCTGAAAGCAAGCACTGACCCCGGCAAAGTTCCAGTTGTTCCAGTTTGGAAAACGCAGCTATTACTGGCTATTACTGTCTGCACATTTAAAACTCTTGGTCCTTTTTTCATTCAGGTATAAGGATATATATATATATGTGTGTGTGTGTGTATGTGTGTATATATATCTTTTTTGTAGCTGAGACTTATATCTTCAAATATGCTTAATAATTTTTCTAGTTTAACTCTCCAAATGATTTTAATGAGAACTGTCTCTCTTCTAATAAACTGATATAATGGAGGCTCATTAAATATAATCAAAAAGTTTCTCATGTAATAAATCAGCATAATATTTTATTGTGTGTGAAAGTGCAAATGATTCTCGGTATTGCTAAACATCCCATATGTGAACTACTTTTCCAGGATATTACCGAGGAATTATTTTTTCCCTGGGTTTTCCTCAAAGAAAAAACAAGAGGTAGGATTTCTGCTTCGGGTCTCACTTTCTGCTGTACTAGGTATTATAGGGAGAATCCCAAGGCCCTGGCAGCCCCTCGGCTCTGACATGGTACAAGTCATTTAATTAATATATTAAATAGGCACATGTATGTGTCAAAATACCAGCTGAGATGGAAACAGTGTAAAGCACAGCTTGAAGTAAAGACTCATCTTTGCAAACACTTTTTCCCTCTAGGTTGCTTGCTGCCTTTTGAGCAGTGAAAGGGTTGTCGTTTTGGAAGCAGAACATACATTGAGGTCCCTCATTAAATCATCTGGCTGAGCTGCAGCTGCTGAAGGCAACAGAGAGACCTGTCCAGCTTCTTTTGAAAAGCATCCTCTTTTCTGGGCATGTTTCAGGCCACGCAGGTTGACTGCAGACGCTGAGCTCTCCCCCAGAGGGCAGGGGCAGCGCTTTGGCACGGAGCGTTGCACGTTTCTAGGACACGGAAAGTCTGCCAGAACAAGTTATCTCGCTCCACCTGGAAACCAGTGAAAAGGACATTTCCTCTGATTCCACAGTGTTTCAGCCACATGAACTTGGAAATGTGAGCTGCCAAGTTTGCATGGTTTGAGAAGGTTCAGATTAAACCTTTGAGATCTTGCTGTGCTTTCCAGAGCTTTCACCTCTTCTTCTTTCTCTGGCAGTCCTTCTCAGCCCCAACAGCCCGAGGGCTTGATATAAAAAGTCCTAAGAAAGATGCCTCAAACCCAGTGCTGTGGCTGCCATCTGGCACGAAGCCCCTGTACGTACACACACACGCACACACACACTTCTCCAGCTGGGACACCTTCACTGCCGAGCAGCAGTGTCCTGTGCAGGCAGCAGAGGGCAAGCAGGCTTCTCACCCACCCCTAAACACACGTTCTTCTTGCAATGCCTCCTGCCCTCCCAACATGTGAACTCAGGTCATGATGTGGTCACACTTTAAAAAAAAAAAAAAAAAGGCACAAAAAAGAATCCCACCTATTTTAGAGGCATCAAGGGTTGTTCAAGTATAGGGAAGGGTATTGACACTAAAAAGGCTGGTCTGGAAACTGCAAAGTGCGGCACCTCCCTCACCCACTGGAACTGTGTGGGTCAGGAGGAGCCCTGCTGCGTGCGCCGGGCTCGCACAGCAGTCAGTGCTGCTCAGGGCGTCAGCTCCATCAGCTCCATCACCGTGCAGAGGCAGCCGAAGGGTGAGCTGCTGCCAGCGGAGCAGCGGGCTGGCGTGGCTGGAGGTAGGGGAGCTGAAGGTGCTAACCATGTTGCAGGATCAGGGCAGGCATCAGGACAGGACTCTGAAAGGCAGCCTTGCACAGAGCCATCATGTTGGACCTCAAGTACTGATCATTTGGACTCTGTACACCCTAAAATCACATTAGATGACAAGATCCTGGCCACAGGGAGCTGATAAACCTGATAAGGTACATGGGGAAATCTGTGAGGCAGAAAGAAAAGAGGAGCCTGCAGGCACAACTGCAATTTTAAATTCCCTCTCTCCTCTAGAGTTTCAGAGTCTACTAGGTTTGGCCTAAGCTGACATGAAAGAACCAGTGCGTTTCCTGTAACACGTGAAAAATGACATACACACCAGTAACATCAATATTATTATAACTTTTTTAAACTGGGCTTCGCACCTAATTATTGCTAAAAATATGTATTTCCAGATTTATAGTTCATCTTAGCCTGGCTTTCCTCATTAATCGTGACTGGAGTTTTGGGAAGAATGATGAGATAACTGCGTCTCCCTGGCAATGCCCATCACTGCCCAGAGCTGAGTCAGTAGTGCCAACATGCCACCTGCATCTTTAATAATGTCAAAAGGAGCCAAAACCCTGACATCTGCTCATGAAGTTTGCACTTTAAGTGATTTCTCAGATATGCAAGTCAACAACCTCTACCTGGAGCCTGTCTTGGAAAATGTTTGACATTTCTATAGCAGGCATTTGCTCACTTAGGAAAAAATTATCCAGAGAAAATAAGAGCTTTGCTACTCAGCCAATTCTTACGCATACTGCGAGTGAGCTCCACTTGCCTCTCTTTCTCTAAGTTGTCATGTTTCTACAAGAGAGCCTCACCACAGCTAGCAATCTGCATGCGCGCTTTCTCCCTCCCACAGGAAATCTGCTTCAGTGCTCATAAACTGGCATATTTTGTTTTATTTTCTCTTGATAACTGACTAGCAAAAGACCAGAAATGGATTCTTTTTATTATTTAAACAGGAATATTTGTAATTGCTCAATAATGTAACAAATCTTGTAATGGGATTTCTATTTTTGCCCAAGTACAAAAATCATTGGCAGACCTTGAGTATTTCTTACAATTTAAGCAAGCCCTTTTAAAGCCCAACTGCATTTTAAAATGTCCCATCTTTTTTTAATAGCTTCATGTACATGCTGTGGGGATTGGGCCATATAATCACATAAAGACTTGGATAAAATCAAATCCGGATCAGCTGCTATTTCAAGAACAAAGCCAAACAGTTTCTTTTCTCTTCCCTCAAAACAAGAAGCAAGGCTGGAGGCAAACCAACTACCACCCAGCCAGAGGCTAAGACAGGCCTGGTGCATCTGCAGCTACTTTCATCTTGTAGCATGAGGGACGCTGGCTGAGAAGAGGCACCTGGGCCACATGGCCACATGGGCCAGGTCGCCATGAGCCACTCAGCCATGCAGTGGATCTTTAAGTCAAAAAAGCCAAACATGCACCCATAAAAACACTTGCAAAGCACTTTTTTCCCTGTCTTACAAAGCAGTTGCTGTCAGTATATTAACCATATTTACTGAGAAGTCTAAGCTGCATCTTCACAGATCTAAATCAGACTCCAGTTTGTCTGAACAGACTGAGTTAAAATATTGAGTTGATAATGTTACATATATACATACATACATGCATACAGATGTGAGCTCATGGCCATCCATTACGTACATCATTAGCACTACTGTAGCCTGTAGAAGCCCCTGGGGGCGAGGATCCCGCTGAGGCAGGTGCACCTGAGATGATCAGCCCCAGAACTGACCACCTAATCGTAAGGCAGCACACAAGAAATGTTGAGAGAGGCAGGGAGAAAGAGGGACCAGGGAGATGGAGCCAGCGATGATGAGAGGAGTAAGAGCTGGATGTATCAGCACCACAGCTCAGCACCCCAAATCCTCTGGCAGAAACGACGTAGGATGAGGCATGGTTGACCACAGGCTAAGTACAAAAGCGCTCTTTCAAAAGGTGCTACACCAAAGGCTGTGCACCCAGGGGTGCGATGAAGGCTGTGAAGAGGTTGGTGCTGGCAGAGGAAGAGGACAGCCCTGAAGGGGAAAACACATGTGCAGCCACGTAGGACAGATCGCAGCCAGCCACGAGGCGGGACTTTGACATGCTGTGGTGTGAGGAGAAGGTGAGCCCAGCCACTGACAAGGTGCCTTTGCACTGAGAAGGAGGGACAAAACAGTCAAGGGGCAAAGGCTTGAAAAATACACAGTAGTGTGGGCAAGAAAGGAAGAGATCAACACAAAGGGAAAGCTGCTAGCACCAAAATCAGAGAAAACTGGAGCTGAGCATGGGGCTGGGAAGTGACAGGAGGACAGGAGTGTAACAGGACAGAGAGAGTCTTGTGTGGGATACAGGCATTATACCTCACTTCTGAGGAAAAGCAAGGGGATATTTGCAAACTGATGTTTTTAAGTGGTGTCTCTGGTTGCTCGGAATTTAGGACTGCTGAGAGGAGCCTCAGAGATGATGAATTATTAGGGAAAATGCAGGCATGGAGTCAAAGATACAAGAAGCACGCTGTTACCTCCTAGCTAACAGCCTTGCACATACAGATAGAGGGATCGTTCCCCTTTTGGCATGCAGGTCGTGGTCGTGCACGTTCACGGAAAGAGGAATGAAACACTACAGTGGTTGTGCACGGCCACAGACCAGCCCCGCTGCCTCATGCTGCGAGGCAGGGGGTGGCTGAGCGTGAGCCCTGCCTGTCTGGGTCTGGGAGGCAGATCCGACAAGCTGGGCAGCGCCCTGCGCGCTCGGCCTCCAGACGTGCTCTGCGAGGCGCAGAATCAGGCCCACCATCCTTACAGCAGCAGCGTGGTCCCCAGGGCTGGCGGGACACTCATCGTCCCCGCTGTCCCTGGTGCGCGATCCTCACGCTGGCTCCAGGCCCGTACACCGGCACCAGCGAGCGGAGGCTGACAGCACCGTGTGGGCCGAACACATTTTTCTTCCATATAAAACCACATAACAGGGCACTTGGCTGCTGTTAGCAGAAGGCTGGGGCATAATTAATCCATCCTATGGAATGTTTTCAATTACATCTCCACTCGAGTATCAAAGTCTCTCACAACCCTGATACTTTTAAGGTGCAGGAAAAATATTACAGTCCGTTTTTACAGGGAGAGACTGATGCACAGAGACACTAAGGAAGACGAACAAGAGAAAACCTGCAGCACAACTGCGAGCAGAGCTCAGCTGTACCAAAGACTCGTGCTTTGCTTTAAACACAGCGCTAGGATCCCTCTCGGTCATGATGCCAGTATAATGGTATTTCCTCTCCTGGAAGGGTGCGTGCAGCTTTGGCCAGCACCTCTCTCTCCCTCCCAGAAAAGTCACAGGGGGAGCAGGAGGGAGAAAAAGGCCAGAGAAGCACAACCCAAACAAAGCCAGTTGTGCGGAGGACTCCATACAAGGAGAGGAAGAGGCGCCAGGAGCCCGCGGGGGACGGGGGACGGCGAGGTGCTCCGCGCGGGCGCCGCCGGCGAAATGGCCACCGGGCCGCAGCCAGCACGAGCAGCGCCGCGCGCTCGAGCTCAGGAAATATGGGCCCAGACCTGGATCTGCTCGCTGGTTTCTGTGTGTCCTGGAACGAGCCGTTCGCTATAGGGAAAGATGATTTATTTAACAAAACTGTGGGTTATAGAAAGCCACGTGGCTGAGTAGGGAACCAGCCCTAGCAGGGAACATGAAAAATATGCAGAGGATCCTGTGTTTAACTCCAGGGCCGTGTAAGAGGCATTAGAGGCTGCAACGCAGGGTGACCGAGCTAGGCTTGGAGGCTGGGTGCCGGAGGACAAAGATCAGCCCTGTCGCATGGGGAGGCCACACTGAGCCCTGCGGCCGGCCCAGCTGCAGAGCGGCTTCCCTGGTCGCGAGAGAGCCCGCGGAGGCGCAGGGAGCGTGCGGGATACCCCAGCGGTGATTTACGAGCTGCGTATGTGATCCGGCCCTCCTGCCTGCCTCGCTTGCAAAGTTGCGTGACCGCTGTCTTAGTCTGCACACGCCGGGCTACACGAAGACGCCCGCGCAGGCCCTGCCTCCGTCGCCGCCGCACTGTCAGACCGATGTGCGGTGCCACGGCCGCTGCAGCTCGCTGCGGGAGCCCGGCGGGTGACCTCTGCAGTTCAGAGTGCAGGTGCTTGGTCACCATCCAGCTTCTTCTCGCCAGCTCCAAGCTCACGTCGCCTCACCTGAGCCCTGCCGCAAGCCGGTCCTTGCCCTGGCTGCCCTCCGCAGGCGGCACCCCGGCTGCTGCCCCGCTCTGATTGCTGCCCTGCTCCTTGCTCACATCATTTAAAATTTGAAAATAAAGACAGGATTCAGATCATAGATTAAGCACATAATCCTACAGCCAGTGGCAATCCAGTCAGTGCAGGCAATTGAGAATAGGATCTGGGGCACATTTAGATGTCTTAATCTGAAAGTTCAGGCCCTCAGGGCTCAAAATCTTCTACTGAACTGACTTCAGGCTACAGTTTATACTCAGCTGAGTGGTGATACCATAAAAACTCAGCCCTGGTTACGGGTGTTAGCATCCATGAAGGTGTGTTGTGGGCTTCAGTGCAGTAATCCTCCGTACACTGATGCCTCTTCTGCATTTTTGATATCTTTCACACATTCACCTCTGCTGGTCTTGGTATCATCATACCTTGAAGGATAACAAAAATGAAATTCTCTCTGAAGTTTGGTCGCCAAGGAATGGCAATTCAGGGCATTAATGCCAACCACAGTTTGGGAAATGTCACCTCCTCCTTTTCAAGGCTCTTGTCTAGGGAACACCTCAGTGTTCCACCCCCACTTTATGAAGATATAGCAATCAGGATATCCATACACACCTCCAGGCCATCTGGCATAGAGTGTTCAGCCCCTGGTGGGCCAGGACAGAGCAGTTCACATTCACTGGTACCAACCTCAATGTTTTTTCTTGGAGAAGAGGGAAGCTAGGAGAGCCTAGAGCTGCATGGCTACATGAGAGCCCAAGCTGCTTCAGCCCAAGCACCACAAATCCCCAAAGGATCCTACCTTGCTTTACCAGCACCTCGTCCTTTGATTTTTATCATGTCACTGAGAAGTCCTGTTTTTCTCTAGGCATACACAATGTTCTTGGCAAATTGTTTTACTTAAAGTCGGAGGTCTTCTGCGTGAAGGCATCTCTGCCCACATCTGTGGGTCTTGCAGTCACTTTGAAATCTGACAAACACTCATGATATTGCTCTGCTGCTTTGTGCATGTGTTAATGTGAGTGTTGCATTCAGCTTGAAAGAGATTTTCTTTGGTGACTACATTTAGGACCTGCCTGAACCCTGTAGCTTTGGTACCTTTGACAGCCTGCAGCACCCATTTTTACTCTGCACAGCTCTCCTCTACCGTTTATCCTCTTGTGCTTCATAGGAGCCTCCTTTCAAAAATGTCTGTTGTGGTGTACATAAAAGGCTTTCTAAAGATCAGTATTTGGTACTTATGGTGCTAATACCTTCCCCTCGTTGCCTTGGGCTGCTCTGCTTGTCCTGTACTGTGAGTTCCCTGGGGCAGGGTCAATGTTTGGTGCCTGATTTGTCCAGCACCTAGCACAAGAGGGTGAGCCAAGATGAGTGATACTTTATGAGATGATAACAGTGATGATTAACAGTGAATCAGACTAATGCAGGAGAAAGTGCTCACTGGAAAACACACAAATAGGAGAGATCAAAGCAATTCCTCTAGGGAAAAAAAAAGTTATTCCAAACATCATCTTTCTTCATACAAATCAAGCCACCAGGGCTTACACTGATTTGACTGATTAGTTTTGCCCTCATCAGAACCCACAACCCCACTAACTCTTCAACTTCTTATACTCTTCACTTTGAGAGACCACAAACATAAATCAATTTCAGATAAAATTTAATTTACAACATCAAAACTAGTCTAATTTAGAAACAGTCTAATTCCCTGACACTCAAAAGCACATCACATAATTTATCAACCATCACATGTTTAATGATGTCAGACATTTGTCATAAAATCACCATTAAATTGTTAGCTAATGGCTTCTAATAAATGTCAAGATGAACTTGCAGATGCCCATTGGAAATATATTAGGAGTCATTAAACAGTAATTAAAAAGAAGTTTTACAAATAATATTTTATGTTAGATATGATGCAGAGACATGCAAAAAAAATGGACAGTGACATTTTAAAGGCCATTTGAAACTTATGAAAATGTTCCCTTGTTTCCTATCTTCCTATAATTAAGTGCATTATTGCCTGGAGAGAAGCCCCTACTTTCTGGATATTCAGAGCCCTTCCTGCAGAGCAACAGCTTCTGATGTGAGTTGTGTCCACAAGATCTTACATGAGTTACATGTTGGGGAATAATACTCTCCCGGGCCTTTCCATGGCAAAGCTCCCCATGGCCAAGCAGACACTGTGGTGCTAAATGGTCATCACCCCTCAGCACGTGTGAGATGACTGAGAAAGAGGTTATAAAGTTGGTTTTAAGGACAACTTGAGGCCACCTGGTATTGAATGTTGCATATGCACTAAAATCTGATGTGTGCACTCTTTGCTGTTGACGTAAAGAGTTCACAGCAGTGGCATTGACTTTCATACTGCCCTTTCAGTCGTCACTGGATTTCTCTAGTCAATACGTTAACAAAACTCACCATATTTGTTCAGTCTGCTATGCTCATGGCCTAGTCTGTCTCTGAAAGGACACTAAAGACCATCTTGGCCTTCTGGGCTAAAATTTTCAGACGTAAATGTGCTCTGAGAGCCACTCATGGTGCCTTGGAGGAGATGTCCAAAGGAGGCAGTTATGGCCATGTTACATTTTCACCCACGTCTGTTCTGGATCTGTTGTTTAAAAGGTATATCTTCTGTATATGTTAACTCTGTGCACCCATATATATATACATATATATATACTTTATATAAAATATACATCCTGTATTAAAAATATGCCCAGGTCTGGTGCCCCTGATTTCTTTTCCACCACAAAATTTACTTCCATCTGCCCTACCTCAAAACTGACTGACAAACACTTAACCTTTAAACATTACCAAGAATTTTGTAGTATTCACATGCCCATATCAGTTCAGCCACAGCTTAGAAGTAGTTAAAAGGTACAACTAAATCTGATCTTGTTCCATTCCACCGTGAGGTTTCCTTAAAAGACACGTTTGCATTCTCCCTCTCATTTTTTACTTTTAGTTCCTACAAACAGGAAGGAGGAAGGTATGGGGCTAGATCTAACAGTTAAGCCTCGCAGGGCTTAGTCCAGTGCAGGGAGAATTACCTAACACGGAGGATGCAGGGCCCAGTGGGGCAAGTGCATTCTAATGTGGTTAGGAAAGTGAGCTACAAATCATGGAGTTACACAAGTAGGTATTAGCGGCCAATAATAGAACCATTGTGTCAGTACACAAATATGTTCTTCTGCTCCACCTTCCTTCGTATTTGTTTCTTACAGCACTATGGCTACTTCCCTCTCCCATTTGCGCAGCCGAGTAGTAGTCCTGACACAAAATGTAAGAAAAAAGTTCTGTCACCTCCACCCTCCCAGGCGCTCACTCTTTAAAGGACCTGTTTATGCAACTATATAAAGGAGTGTTTATTTACATATTAAATGGGATCAAGTAAATATGTAACATATGTTGCAAACAGAACTAATGTCTAAACACACATGTAAACCTGGGCTAACAGGTCCTGCCAAAATATTTTAACCATCTGTTTTTACTTAACTGTTTTTGAGCAAATTATGTTTATTATGTTAATTTATTTTACTGTCAACAACACCAAATGACACAGTTGCCGCTAAACAACATCATTATATATCACATTCTGGCATAATACCAGCAGGTTTTTTAGTGCGACTGGAATAAATGCATATTAAAAAGTCAATTTGTTTAAAATCTAGTTCAGGATGGTAAATACATCTGCACAAATTCATTGTGTTCCAACATACAGTGTTTGCATAGAGACTGCTTAAAGATAAGGCACATGGACAGGACTTGGAGTAAGAAAGAAGTAAGAGCACCACATTCCTTCCTTGACTCCTGGCTCCAGCTTTGAGGTTTACTCACATGAGGAGGGGAAGGAAGGGAATGAAGGAGAGGGGAGGCTGTTTTGCTGGTTTGACCCATTTTAAGTAGTTGTATTAGAAGCCCTGTGAGTCTCTTCTCAATTGCAACATCCAGAAAATCTCCCTCACTCAAAGCAAAACTGAAACTGTGATCAAACACAAATATATTGATCTCTGTCCCAGTTCCACATCTTATTCCATATCACTGCAGTTTGTGTCTGAGCTGGTATGGGAGCATCCAGGGCACTGTGAGGCCCATCCATCACTGCCACCAGAGCCACAGGCCAGTAAGTGCTGCTTTGGAGGCCCCGCGTGCTCCCCAGAAGCACCAAACAAGTTGCAAGGTAACTTCTGGGTTATGCTCTCTCTCTTGCCTCCTCTCCCCAAATAATTTTCTGCTCCTTGTCCAAAAGAAAATCCTTGACTCCTGTAAGAGGACAAATTGCCTCTTTGGGAGGAGAGGGGCTGTCAGTGATGTACCCACCCTACCAGCTACACCCGTGTGTCCACAAGTGTTCTGCAGGCTATCACCCCATAACCAAACTACTCTTCTTCCCCTTTCCAAAGCAGCTACTTTCCTTAATCAATGGCTGCTCATCTCAATGCTGCTGCCAGAACCCACCCTTTTCTTGCACACAGGCAGTATAATGTTATCTTCAGTGCAGGTTTCCCTTCCAGTACCTTTCATGGATGGCTCAGGTTCCCTTTGCTTGCCGTGTTCCCCAAAGTCTCATTCATGGGTCTGACCTTCTTTCACAGAGTGATGGAGTCCTGTTTCTGCCAGACCTGGTCCTGCTTGTACACAACCCCAAACTCAGATAGGGAAAAGTTTGGGGCCAGAAGAGGCCAGAATACCCCCAGCTGGATTGGTGGCAAACAGGTGGGCTCCTACAGCAAAATGGAAGCAGGGATTTTATCTGTACTCCAGATTTCCAAAAAAAATGACAGAAGTGGGGAATCCACAGACTTGACCAAAAATCAGACAGAAGACAGACAGTCTCACCCAGGTATTCCTCCTTTGCATCCTGTGGCCGCATATGAAGTGCTGAATCCCAAACACTTCCTGCACATAGTTCTAGCTCAGACTGCTTGGTTTGTCTCAGTGACATCCAGATGGTAGAAATGCAGTAACTAACTGGGATGTGAGTGGATGAGTTATGGCATTTTAACTCATATTTCTCTGTGGGCCTCACTAAGAGAAGAGAATGCTGATCAAAATGAGACTGAAGGACTGAATTCTCCAGAAACACTGAAGATTCAGACTGAAACAAGATGAATGTGGAACAAGCAGACAAGCAGGAAAAAAAAAGAAAAAGACAAGATGATGAGCACAGGAGTGCTCTCTGGCCTTTATGAATTGTCATGTTTCTAACAGTTTACTCAGGTAGCTTAAGGAACTCGTGACATATAAACCAGTGACAACATGATCTATTACAGGATATGATTCAGCATGAAGTATAGTCGGGCCACGGTCCTGCAAAGCCTCGTGCGTGTGTGCAGTGATGCACGTGAACAGTTGTGCTGAGGCTGGAAGTATCACTCTGCTGCAGATGGCTAAACACATGCATAAAACCTTGCAGGCTTAGAGCTGAGAGGGGCTTGGTCAAAGGTGAACTCTCAAGCCCTGAGAAATCTTAAAACAGAGTAACACTGCCTCTAATATTGAATCAATTAGCTGAGAAACAACCAGCAAGGAAATACGATATTGCTTTGGATTAAGGAACAGGCATCTTGGGACAAGATTTTGTTTAAGACAAGGAACAGGCTCCTTTTGATTAACCTCAGCCATTTAAAAAGTAAGGTGAAGAAATACTGTGCCTATAAATATTTTGATGTCTCACTAACAAATATTATAAGCCATGCCACCTTTGTTTAAACCTTCTTCCCTAGCATAACAAGGGCTGTTCGTGTAGAATTGTAAAGAAATCTTTGTTTACAGTGTCCTATAACTGTCCTATAGCACCAGACTTTGTCAAGTGCCACGATATGCAAGAGGCAAAACCACACTGTGTAAAGTGCTCTAAGTTGCCCCCTCCCTGCTCTAAGTTCTGGTTTTATGTACAGAAAAGTTACGTGGTTTATATTTCAGGAGTTGAAGTCCTGAGAAAATAAACTTCAGTCCAAGTATTTGTCCAGCATACAACAGATATTCCATAGAATGTATGGCTTGATTTCACGCATATGGCTGCTCATTTTACAAGGGGATGATTAAGATGGTCATGGTGATGTTGGCTTTTAGTCCAGAAATGCCTCAGCTGTTCTGGATCCATTTAAAATCGTAATGTACCTTTGCGTGCAAAAAGAAAGCAGCCAGCACTCCTCTGCTCCTGCAGTCCTGCAAATCCAGCTCTTCACCTCTGACAGTGTTCCCAGCATGGCTCATTAGATGTTATTTCCTTAAGCAGTCCATCGTTCTCCTTTCCCTGAAATCTCCCCCTTCACTGGCACCAGAGCCCCGTGGAGCAGGCAGGGCTGCCTTTGGGAAGAGAGGAATTTTCATACCCCTCCTTCCTGCTGCTTTTCTGTCCCTTTGATACTTCCCTCCTGGTTTCCGCAGCGCTGCTCCAGAGGGATCCTGGCCCTCCCACCGGCAGCCTGAGTGCGCCCAAGTGGCTCTTCAGGCGCTTCCCGAGGAGGAATTACTAGTGAGAGCGCAGAGCAAAACCGCTTTTCCCCCGACTGAAACTTCAGCACTTGTACCCCACCCCTGGAGAGCAATGCAGCTGCACAGCTGCAAAACCCAGCCTCCTGCCGGGTGCTTTTCCCTCAGGGAGGAGAGCAGCTTTTGCAGTGCGTTGCGGGTGGCGCGGCATTGCAAGGCTTTATTCCTGACCCACGTGTTCCCCCAGCCGGGAGTCATGCACTGACAGATTAAAGTGGCACAGATTATGATGCACAAAATGTAACTGCCTTTTCCCATTTTAATCTGGTTTGGTCACAGGCTTTTCATACGTACTCGATTTGATACTTCCTGTTTCAGGAGATTTTCTTGCTGCAGCTGCCTGGCATCCCTTCCCCTCAGGCCGCCTCCGCCTCCGTCCCTGCATTTGGTTTCTCTCTTCACTGTAAAAAGGGAAGGCATTTACTGCTTCATTCACCTTAAGTGATTATCATGTAGCAGAAACAAACTGCTTGTTCCTATATAATCGTAGATCACTTTATAGAATACAGGCTGCAGACAACAGAGGCAAAAATCAGCAATATTTTCCTGTGAAGCAATCCTCTTTTCTTAAAAAAAAAGAACAAAAATGGCAAAACAAAACCTGAAAACCCTAAGTCAGTATCTTCCCACAACTGCAGCTGATTTCCTGTGTAAACTAAAACCATGTGATATTGCATAAATGCTTCCAGCTCTAAATTACAGGAAATGAAAACCATCATGGAAGAGGAAAGCTTTGGAATAAATTCTCAGATCAGATATCATTATGGCTACATTTCAGCCTGATTACAGTTTGGATGCTTTCGAACATACCTGTTAGTAATTAGAGGGGCTGATAACAGCTGATACAGTGTAACGCAGGGCCACGCTGCAGCAGAGACATCCTCCACACTGCAGGCGTTGCCTCGGGGGTGCCACATCTGAAACAATGAAGTGAGGTTGATATAGGGAGATTTTCTTATGTGCCCTTTGTGAAGGTCAGGCTCTGAACTTCCGACTGTGTTGCATGACATGTGCCAGTCATGCTCCTAGTCATGCCAGACACTGAGCACACGCCTGCACGGACCCAGGCTGTTCCACTGCCAGGACCTAAGGGTTGTGCAGCTCTTCAGAGCTCAGTAACATCTGTAGCTATAGGAAGAGAGCTCGCTATGCAAGGCTGTATGGTCCAACACTGGCACACACCATTTTCACTACTGCCACACAGAGAAGGAGAGGAACTGAGCTCACTCCATCCTACCTGCTTTTGGGGATATACGCTTGGCCCTTTACCAGTATTGCTCTCTGATGTTGCTTAGAGCAGCCTAAGGGCTGCTCTATCTCATGGAAAGACTGCAGGAGATACTTAAGCCACATTTACGTGCCACCATGATTTGCACCATGATATCTGAGTATACAGGAGATCTCCAAGTTGTTCCTGTAGGTGAAACTCCTTGACCACCCACTGCCGCTCATATCTGTGGCGAACTTGCCACCCAGTTAATAGCCCTTCACCTTTCAGATGAATTCTCAGTACTTCTGACCATCCTGGCAAAACAAGTGGCCAGACTGAGATTTATAGACATTTATCCCAATGTTCTCATCCTGTAAATGACTACAGAGAAGGGATTTTCACTCATGTGAACAGTGCATTCTGTTCATTTCTGCACAATATCTCTGTACTTCAGGACACTAAATCAGTGTGGCACTGTTAAGAAAGGGGGACTTCATGCTCTCAAAAAAAATCTTAATTGATATCCTCTTTTTTGTTCGTTTGTTTCTTCATACAAAATCAGGATAATATTCCTTTCTGAACCAATGCAGTGAATAGCCATCAGATAGATAAGCAATTGAAATGAAATACTTGTTTTGAGAAGGACAGATCTTGGTCACAGTGTTACTCATTTCTTATTTCAAATGTCATAGGAGCAAAGCATTATTCTTACTATGCAGGTGATTCTTACCGGGTGTCAGGTAACTGCCCATAAACCTCAGTGACCTTTCAGATAATTGAACCATCGCTATCATTTCTTCACAGATAAAACTTCTGGGGCAGTCTCCCAAGCTTGGGGCTGTTAAACACCAGGCTATGATTATAGCATTATGAAAGCATTTCCCTAAGTGTGTCTGAACCATCAATATATTATCCACAGTTGATGCATTGATTTCTAACTTATTACCAGAATGAGACAGATTCTCCAATGAACCATGCATCTGATGTCCAAGGAACTAAGATAATTTGCACAAATGAGGACTTTGGCCAATACTTTTTATAAGTTGTTCTTGCTGAATGTCCCAAATGAGAGGCTTCAGTGCCAGAAAAATCATTAAAAAGTGAGCTGCTTTGCCTTGTTGCCTACCCAGCAGACATTTCTGTTAGGGTAGGTCATTGGTTATTCCTGAGGTTGTTAGGTTATCGCATTGAATCTTAATCCATCTAATTCATCCCAGCACAGTTCCATTTGTTTCTAGTGCTTGCCTTTTAAAATACCATTAAATCATGTCAAAGGCCTTCTCTGCACCTGCCAAGAAAGCTGTATGCATTCTTGGATTTTCTCTGCCAGGTGAATTCTATTTAGCATGGAGCTGGAGAAGACAGCTCATTGCAAATCCTATTTCTCCTTCTCCTATTTCTCCTTCCCTAGGAGAGTTCCTCCTGTGTATTGAGGGATTTTAGCTTTAAAAAACCCAGCTCAACCTGGACTAAAGTCAATCCATGTTGTCCTGAGCAGAATGCTAGCAGGTTTTCATTACCTCCCACTAGGCTGGGTGTCCCCCTTCCTCTCGCTGCGATAAGAAGTTATTGGAGGAAAGAAAGAGGAAATGGGACCTCTGATAGTCTAATACAAAAACAAAGAAGTCCTAGGAAAATCTGCACATATTATGCATAAAACTCTTTGGTTAAAATTCTTAGCAAAGAGACTAAAAATAGAGAAAATCCTCTGAGATCAGTGTATGGCTTTAAACTGAACATATAAATTAATAAAGAAATGGCATTCTCAATCCTAGATACCTTGTAAGTGAATTAGACCAAAGCTTCTACAGAACAAAGGAACCTAAAAAAACCCTAATCTCACTTTGAAGGAAAAAAGTCTCTGATCACTCCACCTGCCACTTCTCTCCTTGCCAAGAAAAACTCAACTCTACACCAAAAATACTAAAGGAGAGTTGAGTGTTGCATTAAATTTATGCACCACTAGAGACTGGGGTTGAATGTGCTGACTGAACTTATTCTAATAACTTAGATGGGAAAAAATCCATACTGCAAATCACCTTACTTAGCTTGGTTTAACAAGAACTGTTTACTCAAGAAAGAGAAAAACTCTGAGTGCTGATTATTTCCATTCTCACCCAAGAAGCAAGAAATAGCACGTGGCCAGCTCCTGAAATATTTTTTTCTAGCTGGTGAATACAACAGAAAAAAGCAAAAGAATAGTCAGCTAGACCGAGTAAAGGATTTTCCAGTAAAAATGAGCAGGGTTTGCAGGGAGCATGTGTTTTTGCATGTGTCACTGATATGGTGTTTACAACTGGTACAAGATTTGAAGGCACACAGAGAACCAGGCCAGCCTGGGGTTTGGAAGTGCTAATGTTGCCTTACAGCAACCACATCTATTAGTCACAGGGCACCTTAGAAGTGTGTTGAACTTTGCATTTCTGAGGCAGGGAGAGGCCAAGGGGCTAAGGTTAGAGCAGGGCTCCTTCACCCTTTAAATAGATCTATGTTGACTGAGAAGTCTTAGAACCAAAGATGGGCAAATCTGCTTGTCCTAGAAAATTCTCTTCTAAACCTTGCTGGGAAGCCAAAGCGTCTATGGAGGGGGGGGCTTTCGCTTTAGCCATGATCTGCGGCAGCTTGCGCAGTGCCAGTGCCCACACACTCCCTGGGGCAGGAAGGTTTGCAATTAGCACCAGTTGTGGCAAGTTCTTTTGGGGTTTTAATCGGGCAGACACACATCCCCTGGGAAGCAGCGGAGAGACCACCCGCACACATGGCGTAAGCCCCCACAAAAACGTTAAACTTAAAGTAACAACTCTCAATCACTACCAACTCGCACTAGATTCGAACCATCCAGTGCGAGGTGAAAGGTTAATGTGAGCTAATTTTTTTAATCATTGCTGTAACATTAGGAAGAAGCTCTGTTAACCTTTCGGGGACTGCTGACTTACTGCCTGGTGTTCATTTGGTTGATTCTACGGGCTACAATCATGATCGGGTAGTTTCCCCAGAGAGCAAATAAAATCCAAGAGGTACATTTTTCCTCTCAGCGCTTGCCTGCTGCAGCATTGAACCCTTCATTAGAAATGTGATAAGCCACGCAATATATTTTCCTGTATATTATAGCCTTTAATCTTTAATGTTAATGACAGAAATGTTACCGTTAGCTGGGCTGTATTTTGCTCCACGCTTTGGACATTCTTTTGTAACCACATTTTCCTGTCCTTTTTCAGGCAGATGGTAACTATTTCAGCTTGAATTCCTTTTTATATTAACATAAAGAGAATTTGAAAAAACAAACGAGACTATAATATAACTAAAAGAGAAGAGCTTATGGCAGGGAAATGTCAAATACATTTTTCTAGCCATGACCACACTTCGACTTCGCTGTTCCTAGGTGTGTGCCTTGAAAGGGAAGGCACATTTGTAAATACTGCTGACGAAAAGGAATCAGGTCCACCTCAATCATGGAGTCACCTGTGCAATTTTTAGAGGCCAAATGGAGATTCAGTCTAATGATTAAGAATGGGGCTGGAAAATGTTTCTCTGGCCCAGGTGCATGTTTCTCTGGGTCCTTTACGCAGAGTCTTTGCAGGTCCCTTTTCTTTGATCATTCTGACTATTAAGTGTAGACAACAATAGACATGTATATCACACCAGTTTGGTGAGGAGTCATTAACTGTGCTGCCTCTGATTACAAAGCTATCATCACACTGCCAACTGAGTTATAGCCAGTACCCAAAATACGCCATAGATTTAGCCCACACACTTCTCCAAGAGGGAGAGCAGAAATGGAGAACTGGGTAAAATCTGTGGTGGGGGAAGCAGGGGGTGGAAGTAAAAGGAAATCTCATTTTTTTGCAGACCACCAAGCATCGCGGGGACCAGCCCACCACACAGCATTTCTTTACACGTAGGATCACAAGTGGAAGGATAAGGAAAGATTTCAGTCCTCACGATTTCAAAGTGGGGTTTTCCATTGAAAATGACTTTCTGCCAAGCACAAGGGGGCGTGCGATGTCCTCCCATTCCCTGGCAACCGTTCCTGCTGGTGGTGCCTTCTTCGTCCTTGGTGGGGCCCAGCTGGCCGAGGCACCAAGCTGGTTGTGTGGCGTGTGGCCTGGTGTGTGTGTGGGCCACACCAGAACCTGGTCTTTGATGAAAGACTGAACACTGGTGGTAAAGCAGAGGAGAATGGCTCTGCTCCTCCACTGGCTGCACTGTCTTCTGTGTCTTTTGACACCAGACCACAGATGGTCGTTGTCCATGTGCACAAGTGGCCACCAGAGCAATTTGTAGAGACACAGTTCCTCCTGCTCTTAATCCTGGCTTAATTCTGTTGGCTTGGGCATTATACCTTATCTGTGAAAACCCTGAAAGCCTTTCTTCAGAGTCCTCGTACCAGCCCACCTTTATACTGGACCTCAGTAATGACACACCAGAGAGCAGTAGCACCATGCAAGTAGCCCTGCACCACGTGCCTTTCATTTCAAAGCTGAAGGACTGGGAAAACTTTGACATCTTGAGCAATTCAAATCTTGCTTGGTCTAAGCACTTCTCCTGAGATCGTGGCTGTGGCATGAGGAACCCTCTGGCCAGCAGGACGGAGGTCCCTGACGAGCAGCCCAAAGCGGGTCCTGCTGCAGGTTGATGTGAGCAGCACGAGCAGGACTGCCCTTCCATGAGCCATCAGCTGAGGCAGAGCTTGGTTAAATTCCCAACATCAGGAGCACTGGCTCACCTTGCAGGTTACTGACCAAGGTCTGGTCATCAACATAGCGGTCTTGAACAACATCTGTAATGTGGTAATGGTAAAAACTAGTCAGTGGCCTATATCTAGCAGGGCACAGATTAAATCAACAGTGGGATTAATTAGCTCAAGGTAAGAAACTTTTGTCCTCCAAAGAACTGTACTGCTCGTCCTTGACAAAATGACCATCCCTGTGTTCATCAGTTTTGTTGCAGTTTATTTGGGTACATAATGTTCCCATCTAGGGGACTGTATCTCTGTATTTCCCTGTAAATCATTACACACTTTAACATGCTCGATAAATAATAATGAGAAATATTAATCATAGGCTGTTACAGTTTGATCAAAAGTTTACCTAGACCTTTACTACCACTGCCCTTCTGCTAGTTCTTGAGCTGATTTTAACTTCTCAGTGCTAAGCCATGGGGATAAAAAGCAGAATAGTAGTGCAGATATACTTGTCTTAGTAATGGGGGATATCTCATTTTATTTAAAATAATTACGTAGTTTTCAAATCTTCTACCAGAGAGTTGAAACATAAATAATATCCCAGTTTTGTTTCTTGGACTCTCAGCAACTTGGTCACTGCTACTAATGTCTTCTTACATCTCTGTGGGGAGTAAAGCAGAAGAAGATAATGATTTAATCATAGGAAACTAAAATGAAGACAGAGTTGTGGGTTTTCTCAGGATTTCTTTCTGGGAACCATAAAGAAAATACAGCATTTAAGAAATAAGAGTTGATACATACTTTCAAGAAGTGTTTTTCTATTTGAGGAACGGACAAAAGTCTAATGCATTATTGGTTACATCTTGAAACATTTATGATATTGTGAAGACAAGGTGTTTAGTTTGTGTTTTATCTTAGCTGCGTTTATTCCTTACAGTAAAATCAATAGTTAGCAATAGCTCCATGTTCTGCTGTGTGAAGTGGGACCTAAACCACACATCAAAGTGGAAAATTGTTAAAATAACGTGCGACTCTTTAGTGACTGCAGTTTCACTAAGTAATGGACAAAAGCAGGAGCCAAACAGAAGCCTAATGTTACTCCACGCTCTTGTGCTCTCATTTTGAAGTGTTAAAGGCGTAATCAGGTAGCCAGCGTATGGAGAAATCTTCAGATCATTAACACTGTAGGACAGGAGCATTTTCAAAATGGATTTCCCACATTTTTTTTTCCTTAGGGGAAAAAGGTAGGATCAAATGTACTGCACTAAGGAGAACAGATATATAACAGAGGTATCTGCTTAGTGTTCAGCCACAAAAATACATACAACATCACTGAGATGATTTGTTTCAAGACTCTTTTCTTACTTTTTGACAATGTCAGCTGAAAATTGGCATGGAACTCCCAAGCATAAATGTGTCTGAAATGTTGGAGGCTAACCAAATGAAAGGTGAATTTGGAGTAAAAATAGTATAAGCAGCTTAAAGGCTTATAACTATAGATGAAAGATTATGTTCTGTATGGGAGTTTTGCAGGTGATTCAGGCAGGAAGTATTCAATGTCACTGACAAGATTGTCTCTTTCCACACCAAGTGTGTGTGTATATATATGTGTGTGTGTATGTATGTATGTATTTTATATATTTTCAATAATATATAAAAATATAGTATATATAAATATATATTGTGTATATATATATAAATGAGAAACATAAGGAAATAAAGATGAAAATGCTACAGGCTACTGGAGTATCTCAGTTTCCCTTAACTTTTCAATATTTTGCAAGTATTTTATTTCTTCCCCTTAAAAAAAAATGCATACCTTACTACTTAACAACATTAAGAGCATCAACTTTCTCTCCTTGCTAGATCTGGTTCAAAATATCTGGATCAAAAAAGAATATAAATGTACCTGATATTCTAGCATTTCCAGAAATAAACCACTTGCAATAGAAAGGGTAAGGGGATGCAGAATACATGTTCAGTATTTTTATTTCCAAATGTTCTTTCACAGTTACTGGATTAACTCACCCTTCATCCCTTCTTTACTCATTCAGATCTTGACTCTTTTATCCTCTGCTAGCAAATTGAAGGTCTGCCTTGTGGTCAGAGGTCTCTGAATTAATCACCTTAAACAAGAGCTTTGCTGAGGTTTCAGAATTTCCAGTGTGACCTATTTCTTCGTTCTGTTTTCCACATCTTTCCCAGCATTTCCCCTGTTGATTGTAAAGGAACAGTGGATTACCATCATGAGACGGAAAGCGCCAGGAAGGGAGAGGTATCATGCCCAGCTTAGGGAAAAGCCAGTGAAAGGGTCTGTGGCCGGGGTCTCCTTCGGCAGGATTGGGGGAATTTGGCCAGGGCAGCCTTGGAGGGAGCCATGTGCAGGGCCCTGGTGGCAGCTGTGGGACTCGCGGGAGGGACAGCAGGGACCTGGTGGCCACCCCAGCCCCTGAGCTGCCTCCTGATGGTCACAGTGACATCCTTGCTCTGAGCCCCAGCAGCTGCAGACACAAGAGACCGACTCAGCCACCCGGTCGGTCCAACTGGAAATACAGATTGCTTTGCAACCAGAGCTGTGGCTGAACGACCGCTCACCGACTAGCGCAGCACCTCTCAGCACCTTGGTCGCTGTCATATCGTCCTGAGGACTTTGTATATTCTCAATTTCCATGGACTCAGAAAAGAATTAAGAAAGGTATGTAAAAAGTTTAGTTGAATTAGAGTCACAGCTGGGAATCAGGGCCCAACCATATTTATTTTTCTCCAAGTCTCCTCAAATAAGGAGAATATACTGCAAAAATAGCAAGCGGTCCTCACGCCCAGGCCTGGGGGAGTTAATGCCTCCGGCAACTGCTCAGGGCCTGGGCCCTGCACCCGCTCACTCGCTGACACTGCTCTCGGGCATTTTGTAGACATTAATCCCCCTTAACCAGATTGCTCTATTATCTATTCCTTCGATCTCAAGTACACCTTGAAAGATTGCATTTAAAATGTAAAATAAAAAAGGAACTAATTCCATTAACTCGAGATAGGTCTCTAATTGACCTCTTAATAAAGTGTATTTAACATGACAGTATACCATTTTCATATGTAAAGGGGATGATTCTTAATAATTCAGTGCTTCTATTTTCATTCTATAGAATACATTTTCTAAGGGGCTAGGGAGAATATTGTGAATTCATGTCATTTATCATTGTGCCACAGAAATGAAACAGTGTCCTTTACATCTACCTCATCCTACTTTGCTCTTGCAATGACAGACTGCAAAAACTTCACAGCTTTCAAACTAACAAATATACAAGTGTGTGAATGAGCTGTTCTTCCACTTTTTCAGTAGTAGAAGGATTCCCCACGTAGCAGGAGACTGTCAGCACTTCCTGCTGCAGGATTCAGCTCAGAGCCACTACAACTCCAAGGAATAAAATGTAATTGAGGTACTTTGATTTTACTTCTCTCCCGCCTACCATGTCCCACCCATTTAGTCCATTCCCTTCATCCCCAGAACAACAGCTCCCATTTAATCTAAACCCTCTTGGATTAATAAGGAGGCAGGTAATTTATTCCCACAGTAAAGTCCGTCTAAGATGCTGATATGATGTAAAGGAGACTTTGTTTAAATGAGAATCTGATCCTTAATGTTAAGCTTGCAGACCTGCTTGAAATACACTCTTGTTTAGGCTGTCCGTAAGGCTTTTAATCTGTATTCAATCTTGCATTCATGTGGGAACTGTGTGTGGTATTGACTGACGGTTTATTATTATTTGGTAGATAAAAATATTTAAATTAAGAACAACCCACTCAGTTGTAGCAAGGGCTTTATATAGTCATTACACCATACTTCTCCCACTGTTGAAAGTGTGGGAGGCGTGTTATTTTTCTAGCACTTAACGTGCAAAATGTGACATATTTTAAGAACATTATCAGGCTGTAGCTTTAGAAATCATCTTAAGCACAAAAACAAAGAAACAACCCGATAATCTTCTGACAGCTTCCCTCAGCTAACGTGTTCCAGGGTGCTATTTTTACATTTATTACTTCTCTTTGCCTTCGTCTCACTAGGTTTGGAGGAACACACAATAGTTCAGGCCTTTTCACCCAAATAGGGTCTAACACACCATGAAGGCTGGATTCATCTTCAGAATCCAAATGCCAGCTGCAGTTAAGAAGAACTGCTCCATTTTAAGAGGTAGCTTGTTAACTTGTGCACTGGAAAACTGCAGCAGGACAAGGAAGGGAACTGGAACAGAGATCGAGAGTGACAGCTCGCTGGCCACGAGAGCCCTGGCCCCGTTGGCTCCACGCTCCAAAATACTAGGAAAGAGCAGCTTTGTTGCAGAACACACAATTTTAAGTGTCACTGTCAGATTTGCAGTATTTCCTCTGCTTTGTATTTTACATGCTTAACAGTATGTTTGTTACAAACTTATCTTCAGATACGTGCCAGCAGAACACACTGTAAACTGAACATCCAGATCCCGGTGTTTCTTAACCCTAGGCCTCCAACATCTGCTGCACACTTGTTGCGTGGCTGGAACACAAACAGAGCTTTTAATTCTGCTCTTTGAATTTTGCATTCCTGTTTTTAAATGTTGTTTGTGTAATTTATGCCTTGCAAGCTCACAGAAGTTGGAGGTGGAAGGGAACCTCTTCTTCATTTCAATTCTCTGAAGGGCAATATTTCTTTTGGCTTAATTTTTTTCCTCCTTCCAAGCTCATGTATTGTCATCTGACAGATTGGATCTTTGTTTTCCAGCAAGTTATTTGAGCATGTATTTGTAGCTGCTTTTAAGAACAGTACAGCCTTCAGTTAATTCCATTGTTATTTTATGTGCCAGATGTGGTTGTTTTCCACAGCTGGAGCATTAGAGAAACGTTGCACAACATCCATTCATTCTTTTACAGATAGAAATTAAAATGTACAGATCAGAGATAAGTGGGTCTCCCAGCTGCCTGCAGAGCCCAATACTGGTTTCTTTCACTTGTCTGTTTATACTGCAGGAGATCCAGGCGTGCAGCCACCTATCTCCCTGCCAAAACACGAGCTCGGGGCTCATTCCCACTGTCCCTGTGCATCCTCAGCCGCTTTGGTTCCAACACTTAACCAACTGCATTTGACGTAAGGGGAGCCATCGAACAGAACCTGGAACATGATTTTTTTTTCCTACCAACAGAGTGAATTCTTAAAGCATCTTTTTGATTCTTCTCCATATTGAGAGATTTGCTTTTAATAATCAGAACTTGGTTAAAAGGTGAGATGTGCCCGCGCTGCTGCACGGAGGGCTTGGCCGAGCCCAGAGCGCTGCCCCGGGAGGCTCCGTGTCTGCAGGGCAGCGCTGGGGCCGCGGAGGCTCCGCGAGGGCAGAGCCCAGAGCCCAGAGCCCAGAGCCCAGAGCCCAGAGCCCAGAGCCCAGAGCCCAGAGCCCAGAGCCCAGAGCCACGCGCGGCGCCCAGCCAGGCTGCCGCCGACTGCTGCGGGCCCAGCCTGCACAAACCCACAGAGCAGCATCCCGGGAGCACGCTGCGTATTTCAATACTTCAATTGAATATATGTTTTATGCATTTATTCCATAAATACTCTCTGGTCACTGACTCTGCACTCTTCTGGACTTCTGACCTTCACAGGGAGGAACAATAAGGGAATATTCTCCACATGGGAGAAGAAAGAAATTTTATTTAGATGCCAGAATTCAATATCCTTCTGTTTTAATTTTGTAGATAAACTAGATCAGGAATTCACAGACTAAGTCATTAGGGCTTTGAAAGATATAAATAAAAACACCATTTTGACATTGAAAAAATACATAAACACATAGGCAGCACTTTCTCTCCTCAAGGTGCCATACAAACATTTATTAACCATCTCGGACTTCCCACAAAAAACAACAGCAAAAGCCTTTATCCTAACTGCTGGACTAGCAATGGGCACAGATTGTATCTTGACTAACAGAGTAAGGTAAAATAAGAATCTTTAAAGATAATGGAACAATCTCTTAAAAGGCGGCTGGGTTTCATTACCGGGGACGGTGCAGCACCACATCCCTGCTCCCAGCGGGCAGGACCCTGTGGAGGCAGCTCTCCCTCATCCCCATCTCCAACCCAGAGCCGTTATTTGTGTCCTGCCCCTCACTGAAACCTTGTGCTGAAAAGGCCAGGAGAGACTTCGGCACCATGGCATTAGCCCCTAAAAGCGAAGGCTGACATGGAACTGCAGGGAGCGAGGGGAAAGCCTCCCCTCGCTGCTCATTTCATTACTCCTGAGCTGTTCACACAGAGGTATTTCACAGCCAGGTGCCACAGGTGGTCCTTCCTTTGGGAATTTACAGCCTGGGTAATTCCTAGATGGAGCTGATGCGGGGGTGGGATCTAAGCAGAAAAGGAAAGAGACATTTTAACCAGATTCAATGCATTCTCTAGCTGATTTGTGGGGCTCAAATGTTACAGTTCCTATCTTCTCTCTTTTCTAAATTTTATTTCCTACAGCAATCTGGACATCACTCATATGAGGAAAGCAAAACAGGAATCATATCTTGGGAAGGAGAGCGAGTTGCAAGTCTCATGCTATCGGGGAGGTTCTTGGTGAAAATGTTACCTTACAGTCTTGAGAAGCTTTATGACAAAGCCCAAGGAGAGGAAAATTACTTTGGTGGGAGTCAGATGGATAAGCCACGACCAGCAGGCTCAGGATGAGACAAAGCAGAAAAGCATAAAGAAACAGGTTGTGCTAAACTGGATTAGAAAATAATGTGGCCTAGAAAATGGTATTGAATTTCTTTCTCTCTCCTTTGCAATCCTATCCTAACACGTTACATATAGGTAAATTTAAAGCTTTGGGGACTGAGATCTTATTTTCCTAATTACATCTGCTGACTTTACATCGCTGTAATTAAAAGGCCCTGCTCTTTTCACAGCATGAACTCAGCAGCAAGCACGAGCTGCTGAAGACAGCCCGATGTGCAAGCGCACATCAGGAGGACGACACGGCGGCTAATAGCTCAGGCACTGGCACAAAAGCAGCACTCAGCCGAGCAGCACGCATCTCAGCTGTTTGTCATGTTGAACGATTTCTTAACATAAATATCTCTAGGATAAAAAACATTGTTATTTTGCACTTGCACAGAATATTTCTTCTGCAGAACTCAAGGCACACTGCAAAAGCGATGGCATCTATCCACAGTTAGACACTAAGAAATTCAAGAGTGGCTACGCACCAAAATGTGGATCACTTTAGACCTTTCAGGACTGCTAGATGTAGAAGTAGGGATCAAAACACTCTTGCCCTTAGCATTCTGCTAACCCATGTGCTCCTTGATTTTATAACCATTAATTTGGGAAAACACATTAACACCTGAACTCTGCCTCATTGCACGATGCAAAGCATTTCTAAGATTTGAGCAGGCACATCATTCAGATTCATTTCACTAAGGAGTAATCATGCTGGTCAATAATTTCTCTGCTTTTGGTGTTAACTTTCCAATATCCTCCTAGCTGACTCTAGGAGAGTTACAGTTAGTGCTAACTGCAGCAGAGTCCCGAAGAAGTGTGACTGTTGTCATCTTTCCAAGTCAGAATCACTGGAAAACACAAGATGTTTTCTTAAGGACCTGAGATAAAATAGGGGATTAAAAGAATAGAATTATTAAATTATTATAGACAGCAGCTGTGTTTTCATTGTGCTTAATATTTTGAAATCAAACACAACATCTTGCATGTCCTATATGACAAAATTTCTTTTAAAGAAAAGTTCCACTGAACAGGTAAGCAGATTCCTGAATTAGAAAGCAGCTCTCTGATTCCTATAAAATTTAAGATAAATAACCTAGGAGAAATAATTGCCTGACTGTGACTGCTGAGAAATGATATATAAAGCATGACCATAAAAGAGTGGTATACACCAATGTTCCCTAGTTGCTGCCGATCACAGCTTGCCACATCAACAAAACATCTGGTCGAGTATTTTTCTAACACTGAAATCTGTTGGCTGAGCAGGAATTCTTATCTCAAAAGCAGCTGAAACCTTTGTTTACCATCTCATAGGACATACCGTTAGGCTCTCGCACTGAAGATCTTTTATAATGACGCGCTCGATGGGACTGAGCAGTGTATGTTCACCAGCCTTCACCTTCACTATTAATAACAGCACAGTTCCTATCTGAAACGTCTTCTATAATTGTGTAATTACACACCTCATTTATCCAATTGTTAAGCCAAGAGTCTGATTAAATATTAACAACTGCTTGGTTCTCCTGGTGTCATTAGTTGGAAAGCAACCCTGTAATCTCAGGTAACACATGACGGTAATTATCCTTCACAGTCACACTCGGCTGAGAACCCAGTACGATGGGAGCAGACAGGGCTGCCCCGTAGAAAATAGATTCCCGTGTTCCTTGTTACCTTAGCGGGGCGCGAACTGCACCTTTTCTAGGCACCTTCCACCAGTTCAAAGGAAGCAGTAACAGAGTTCTGCAGAGATGGGTGCTGGTTAGTTTTGTTCCTTTAATCCTATGCTTTCGTGGTCGTAAACCGAAGACTGGCTTCAAGTTACGATGTGATCTTTACCGGAAGAAGGGCCGGTTTCGTTTCGCCCAGGCCATCCCGCGTCACAGGAGCAAGCGGGAGGGCAGCGCGGCCGGGCTGCCACGGGCAGTGCGAGAGCAGCGAGCGGTGCTCTTGGCGCCCGGCCTCACACAGAGGCGGCGGCTCCACAAACAGCATCCGGTATCAGGCAAACCGAGCTGAAATGCGTGAACCAAGAGTAAGCTGCAGCTGCATTAACACTCACCGGGGGGAATCGGCACGCTCTTTAAAACAAAACGTTGCAAGAGAGCGCATCAAAACGCTACGAACAACCCAAAGCAATGGCAAGAGGATGGTTTGGTGGGCAGCAGCTGGACCCCGAGAAGAGCCATGCAGCGGCTCCCACCGCACAGGCACCGAGGACCTTTGCACCACGGAGGTCCCAGGCAGCAGCAGGGAACTCCAGGATGCCACTGGGATACCCCGGGGATGGCGGCCACCCGCTGCCTGCCTGCAGGGAGTCCCCACCAGGGCCACAGGTGGGAGTCAGAGACCCAGAGATCGGCTCCCGCTCTGGTACCCCAGCCTTGTGCCTTCCTTTCCACTGGAGGTGACAAGGTCGGGAGCCCCTGCCCCATCCCTGCTGCGATCCCACCGCCACCAGGCCCCCTCCGGGGTGCCCTGCGCCTCCGCCGGGGGAGCGGGAGGTGTTTGCTGAGGCTGCGTCCGCAGATGCCATCTTCCCCCGTCGCGGGGATGGTGTTAATAGAGGACCGCCCCGAGCAGTGGCTTTTTCCCCCCGTTAACATCTTATTACGATGAAAGGAGCAGTTTATACCTCCCAGAGTTATTGCTTCCAGCCTGTCTGTAAACTCAGGTGAAGCCGCACATCTGGTTCAGGTTTTCAGGCTTTTCCGTGCAGGCGAGAGCACTGGAAATGTAATTCCTGGGTAAAGAGAGCCGGGTGGCCGGAGCAGCTTGGGGCCAGGAGGCTGGTGCTCCTGGCCGAGGAGCGATCCCGCGCGGCCGGGCTGCGCCTCCCCGCCACGACGCACCCGCCAGGACCCCTTGTCCTGCACGCACCTGCTGCACCGGCCATGCCCAGGGCCTGGCATGCCAATGGGATGGGATTTCCATGGGGATAGGTTTTCCATAGGGATATCCCAGCTGGTGGCCTGGGCAGCAGCTGTGGGGAGCGCGCACAGCTGGGCTGCCCCTGCAGCGCCACGGCACCGGCTTCCAAACACGATTTGCCAGATCAGTCAGAAATCAATGAACTCCATCAGCGAGGACCGAGCGGCGGCCCGAGACTACAGGCTAGAGCGGCTGCTGCATCCGAAATGGGACTGAAATACGATCAGAAGGCACGTGCTGCAGCTGCCAGCCGGGGAGAAAGGAAAAACCCAAGAGAAATAACTACGCTCAGGTACGGCCCATAAAGCACAGCTAGAGCAACCCCTTCGCAAATGGATAACACATTTATCTGGTGGGCAGGTTATGAGACAAGTTGCCAAATGCCTCTCGGTTCAAGTTTCATTTGCTCCCTTTTGCGATTCATAAAACTGACTTATCCGTCGCTGGGCTCTTTCCAAAACCCCTTTATACAACCCTCATCCACCCCTCTGCCACAACCACTGTGAGATACCTGCTCCATTTGTGCAAATAACACAGGTGCTCGCAGCTCTGAGCCTCAGAGGGGGCTTTTAGGCTGGATGCACACACTTCAGCTCTCCTGAGCAAGGTTAGACTTCCCGGTGAGAAATGCAACGCGACGCGCTCTGGCCCTGCAATCCCCATGCAGGCTCCAGCGTATCAGAGCCTGACAAAGCCCTTCCTCACTTCTGCCTTTCCCACTGAAGGCAGAAGGAATGGGATTTGAGCCAGAAGTTGTTAAATATACTCAGGAAACGTAGCAGAGGGGAAATGCAAGGTGGAGGGTGAGCGTGGTACAGACATCTGCAGGGACCTGCCCTCGAAGGATGTAGGGATGTAGGGCTGGAACATGTTTCTTACCTTCTCCCAAACTTGGGATCCATCCCTGTGGAGACATGGTGGATGGCAGGAAGCCATGAGCTCCACTGGCCCTGGGAGCACCCCGGAAAGACAATTCTCTTCACCACAGAGTGGTAATCCCGACCGGATAGCCGGGAGGTCACATTTCACGGCACACGGTACAGCCACCACGGAGGGCAAACCTGTGCTCGCCCCAGACACCACGTGTGGAGGCAGCCGTGACCACGTAACGTGGGTACAAGCTGCCATGGAGCACAGTCTTCTAAAGGGGGAAAAAACACGTCAAACGAGAGCTTGCTGTGGGAGCCAGAGGGAGTCAGTGTTAGCAGGCACCTCATGACTGAAGATAATCTAAGGAAAAGAGGCACCAACTTGGCCACCGTTCCTGCAGACATTTCTGGCTTATTACAGTCTTTAGATGTTGCAACAACATAACTTCAAGTGGTTTATTTATTGTTGTTTGAATGGATTATAACAACTGACTGCCAGGAAAAAAAAGCAGCAAGCTTCCAGCAGGCATCTAATGAAATCCCGAAGGGCAGACGCACAACACTTGTTATCTTCTGTATTACTGCAAAAAGTTTCGCTGTAAAGTGAAACTGCTTGGAGGAATTTGTATGTTCAGATAAGAGCGACCTGAATACAGGGCTTTTTTTTTTTTTTCTCTTCTCCCTTGTAGCTTCCACAGGCATTTTACAGAAACTGATTTAGAAAACAGTACATCAGCCCTTACCTGCTGTTACGGCAGGGGCAGCCCGAACGTGCTCCCGTTGATGCCGCAGGTGCAAGAACGTGGTCACCACCGGCAGGAGCTGCCCGGCTCTCGGAAGGCAGGAGGAGCCGCCGCGGCCACCTCCGCTGCACCGACCTGTCCCGTCGCGGGTAGGAACAAGGCGGCTGCAGCAAACGGAGATCCCTGGTCCCGGGGAACCACCCGCAACCGCCCCGGCTCCCCAGAAACCTCCCGGCCCCGCAGAGCTCTCAGCAGTGACGCTCCTCGATTCCACCAAGGCCCTGGCAGCTGTTTGGAAGCCCCTGGCGTGGCGGGTTCCCCTGCTGCTGCTGCGGGATGTCGGCTCCCATGCAGAACGGGGTTGTGGAGCATCAATGAAATCAGTATTTAACTCAAATTTCTGACATCAAGCTGCAAGAAATTACTGAAACAGGTTAATGAAATCAACCAAAAAATGTGAGTGCATAAATATGGGCCAGGCATGAAACTTCTCTCAGTAAACACGGAAATGCGTTCTAAAACGTGGTATCCCAAACAAGGGGTAAAAGTCTGTAAGGAAATGTCCCTAGCCTGGTGTGTCAGAATGAACATTAGGAGTTAGCACTGAACGAGCAAATGAAAATGAAATTGGGGAAAGCAGATCCACTCTTGCAGGTGTAAAAGTGTAGGGATGGGAAAACTACCAAAAAGCAACCCCGGTGAGAGCTTGCAAGGGAGGCTAAAGCGCCAGGCCCAGGCTGTGCCAACGCCGGCGCAGGGGCACAAGGCGAAGAGCAGAGAGCAGGCCATGAAGAAGGGCAGCGAGCATGGGGTAAGGGTTACAGGTAACCTAGCACTTCAGTTAGAGATGGGGACGCCAGCTCATGCTCCCCAAACTGATTTGATAACTGACCTTTGGCACAGGTGTGACACGTTAAACACAAGCTATCTGTACTGCCAGCTAAACGGTGTCACGTGTAAGGAAGTTATTGAAAGTGGGAGGCAGTTTTAAAGTGGGTTTGAATTGGCCAAGAGGAAGAGGAGGATGGGGCTGCGCAGAGGCTGCAGCCATCAAGGCAAAGAGGGGTGCCGGAATACCTGAGGGGTCAGCACTTCGACATTAAGAAAAGGTAGGAGACTCCTAACGAAACTGGTGGATCTGATGAAGTCGGCAGGTTTTCTAAGTGTGCTGGGAGCACAGAAATGATCCGTCTGCAGACGTAAACGACTGGATCGAAGGTGTTGCACTAACTCCAAATCACGCACCTAGATACGCGCGCAGAGAACTGAGCTTGGCGGGGGACGGTCCTCTTGGCTCTGGCGGAGGAAGAGGAGGACTCGGCTCACCCCACAGGGTGACCACGAGCTACCGCTGCAGCGAAGCAGCAAGGAGAGGCAGCAAACGTGACAAACCCAGCGGTTTCCTCGCGGCGCCCTGGGCCCCGACAGCGACCGCTCGGGGTTTCTCACACAACCGGCTCATGCGGGGGCGCTTCAAGGCGCTGCGGCCGCCGGGGCAGCGAGGCCCCCGCTCGGCTCCTCACACCTAAGGGGAAAACAAGAGTCAAGGGGGGAAGCGGTCCTGCAGGAGCCCGCCTGCGCCCCGGGCTCCTCTCAGCCAGCACCACCACCCAGGGCTGCTGCCGCTTCGTGCCTCATCCTTCCTTACGCTGTTTCCTACTAACCGAATGGCTGGAAAGGAGTCTGCCGGCAAGACCAGCTGTATCCAGACAGGAGGGGGTCACGCAAATGCCCAGGAATCACTATCTAAATACCACTTGCCAAAGGACCTGTGACCATCTAGCAGCCACTGCTATTTCTCCAAGGCTGTTCCTCCAAGCGCATTTCAATCTTTTCTGGTTGAAATCCCTGAAAAGTACTTCCAAATCCTGCTTATCCTAATTACTTTTCCCAGGTCCTCTATAAAACATCAACCAATAGCCAAAACTAGAGGTAGAAAACTCCTATATTCAGGAGAAAAACCAAGCTAAGGGAAAACATTACTAAGGGAAGTAATGTAGTGGGAAAATCTGACGAGGAAATTAATTTTGGCTATCTTGTGTTAAATCACTGATTTCTACTTGAGATTACAAATATTTTTATACACGTCTTCAGTTACCTCCATTTGCCCTCATTCTTACCAAATTCCCACCTCTGAAAGTACTTTTTCCTTCCTGTCCTGGTTTTGGCCATCTGCAAACCTCGCTCCCATGAGTAAGTTCACATCAATTGGTTCTAATTTGTATCTTAATTGCCTGCAACAATTAACTTATTTCCAATAGCTCCGTCAGTGAAAGGACTCCCTGCTCTTCTCCAACTCCGTGCAGGCTCCTTCACAGCCCTGCACTCCTCATCCTGTAATTGCTAAAGCTTCCAGAATAATAAACTATTAGTGAGAATAATTGCTGAAGTCTGAATAAAGTTCTTGTACTAGGATTTCTTGACCTGTTGTTTGGATCGCTGCGGTCTTGCAAGAGAGAAGATTTTTCTGGTTACACACACACTTTTTCTGTTAATTAGAAGAGAACAGATGTGCTGGTCTGTAAGTCAGATCAGTCTCCCCTGTTGTCACACAGGGACTGGCAGGGCTGTTTGCTACTTGCCCACGGCAGAAGGGGCTCCAAGTCAGCGGTGGGTCACAGGCTTCCAGCCACAGGCTTCAATCCTGCAAAAGTTTACAAGGAAAATCCTGGGAATACCCAGAGCGCCTAGAAATGAAGCCTCTGCAGGATCAGAGCAGTGGGATCAAGAACTGCATACGGATGGATATAGTATGTATGTATTTATGTACATGTGTACGGTTACCAGGATGACTCTGCAAAAAGGCATTCCAAAGTAGAAAAACCAAAAAGCTCGAGTTCTGAGAAGCGGTTCTGTACGAGGGCACCATACAGACCTCGCGGAGCTGCCGCCACGAGTGGCTTGGGGGCACTCAGAGGTCTGTTAAAATAGTGACATCTTCCTTGATTTGTGACAGGGAATGGCTACGCTGCACTGGTGTCGATGAGCATTACAGACAGACAGGCAGTGCTAGAACATGTGCAGATAAATGACAAGATATTACAGATGTCATTATAATGGCTACTATGTTTGTGCTTTTTTCTTTAAACCAGAGACTTCTGTCACTGCAGACTCTAGATTCAGTTGCTTCACTGACTTCACAGTGATTAAAATTCTAGCATCTATTTTCCACATCAAGGCACTACTATCGTATTACATCAGGGAAAAGAATATAGAAAACAAACGCAGGCCCCAGACCTGAGGAAGGATTCCAAGCAACAGATTTACTCTCCCCTCCAACTCTTCAACTCCTGCTAGTGAAAATTTCTATTACAAATTATATTTTAACTAATTCTAAAGGAGTTCTTTATTGTCTTGCAGTTTCATTAGAACAAATCTAAACTATCCTGAATTTTATCTGAAAAGCTGTTCACGTGCAAATAGCCTGCATCTATGCTGATGCTATTGTTGCTGTTTCCCTAAAGGTTGCATTATCTTTTTAATTTTTAATTTTATTCAGACTGGAATTTTTAAAAACTACAGCCACATTATAAGCACTCCTAAAGGATTCTGACTATGAACCAAACCCTAAATTAAAAGTGAGAATGAAGCCTAATAATTTCCCATACCTTATAGCAGACATTCCTTACTAGAATAAAACCCTATTTAATACTGAGTAAACACAACTACACTTCCTCCTCCTTAGATCTAACTTGCAGATTGATTATCTTTCCTTGTACACAGCTGCAGAAGAGGAATTATTTTCCACAGCTGCCAGTGGGAATGCTGAGCCCAGGAGACACGGAGCTCAAGAGACCCAACGGTCGTCTGGAACTGTGGCTAAAAGCGCGATTCATCTAAACGCTGCAGAGAGAAGACGGGGAAGAAGAGATGAGTCTAATCTGTTCTGACCATAGAAGTCAGATCTCAGTTTTCTCTAGAGACGCGCGCTGCAGCCATCATTATTACTGAACCTTTTTTAAGAGAACTAATTTAATCAAGATCTAAAATCTTTTAAAATATGGGTATTTTAAATTCAAGATTTTACAGCAAAACATATTGAGCATTTGTCATTAAATGACACAATGAATTACTTAGGAGAAAGGCAATATATATTAGTAGTAACCACAATGAATGGACTCATTTACAATAAAGGCTCCAAATAAACAAACTGAGAATTAACCACCAGACCTTACCTATTACACAGAGAATGAAACGATAAAAAATTCAGAGAATAAAGGAAATCTTCCTGCAAAGGCAACACAGAGGCAGTTTAGACTGAATGAGTCTGGGTTAAAATACCCTCTCCTGCTGCAGGTCATGCTAAATGCTTCTAAATGCAACTACATGCAATTAGTATTTCTTCTTCAAAAGTTGGCAATTCTTCATATCCTAACAGCAAACCTGCGAACACAGTCCATGGTTCAGGTGAACTGATACAGAAAACATATCAAATTTACCCTGCAGCCCTCTGCCCGCGTACAGCTTTCAGACAGACCCTCCAAGGGCTTCAGGCTTCCAGTATTTTCAGTCCCTCATCTTACATAAGCACTTAATTTATCAGAAAAGAGAAAAATCTATTTGGTGCTGAACTGGACTGCCACCTGCGCTGCCTCCTGATGTAAGAGAATCCCAGGGGGAAAGTTTAGTAGCAGATTTTTTACTGTACCAATAAATCACTCTCAGAAATATTGTTTAAACTCTACACATGCTGTTAGCCAGAGTAACACACGTTTTATAATAAATTCAAACAATTCAACAATTAATCCAATTTCCTGGAAGAACCCAGATGGCCACTGTGTGCGTCAGGATTCAGATCAGCCAGAAACGCACTGGCACTACAGTAATTGGTGTTACCACATTTAATAAAAGAAAACAAAAAGGAATATATTGAGTTCAGCGTGGCATGTTTGTTATTTTAACTACCTCTAAAAAGTCAAATGTTCCTTATACTTGGCTCTTTTATACTTTTGTGTGTATGTGCACGGGAAGAGGCACGCGTGGTTAAGGACACTGCAAGTTCTGCTCTTGGGAGACATTAGAGCAATAACCTGCACAGACAGGGGAGCCGCCGGCCGGGGTGCGGGTTCACCGTCCATTTATCCGACTAGCTGGGCCACCAGATTAGAATAAAGTGCTGCTTTGAATTTAGCAGAAAGGAAACAACGTCCAAAGTAGGGACTCTGGTTCGCTGCATTCATTAAGAGTCTAAAACGTGATTCAGGAGAGCTCCACATAAAACAACACGAAAAACTTTTCCTCCCTAGAACATTTCTCTTCCAACTAGTCACAAAACAGAATAAAAATAAGTGAGCTTTCAAACAACCTGCACCACTTCTCGATTTTATAGCTCGCTGCCAGGATGCCATTAATTTTAATCAACTTGCTTAATTGAAATGGCCCAAATTCTAGAACCTGTTCCCTTTAAAAAAATGTCTTCTCACAAACTTTGATTAGACTGACAGAAAATAAGGCAGATGACTTTAAATGTCGTGAAGGTGGATTTACTGGCAACAGCATCAGGCTTGCACTTAGCAAAAAAATTGGCAGATAGTTGAAAATGATTGGGTAGGATTCAAAGCCCAAGGACTCAGAACTGTAAAAGGATTTCTTTGAATTGGAAATTATATGTATAGCATATTTACTTCAATAAAAAATAAAAAAGCTTTAACTAAAAACATTAAGAAATTAGACTTCCACTGGAAAGCAACTGCATTGCTTCAAAAATGTGGGCACCGGGATATTTATGACTTTCATCCCTTACCCTGTCACTCACTGCTTCCAGCAATAGGAAGGAATATTGATCTCCTTGACTGGGTGTACATTCAGGAGCCAAACTAAACCTGAAGCAGCACCAAAGTACTCAGCATACAGAAATAAAACACTTTCTTGTTATCCTAAATCAGCAGCAGCACAAGCAGTGCTTTCCCTCTGTACAAGGGCCCAGGAAGGGCTCAGAGGCAGCCGAAGGCTGTCAGGTTCCTCGGCCACGGCTGCAGCAGTGAAGGGGATTTGCCTCTCCGCCCGGGGAGGCATCGCCACGAGAGCTACGCTTGGCTGTTTCCGGGGGTTATCTTTTGCTCCAAGCTTTGTGCTTTCTTCACAAATGTCACGACGTGGCTGAAGTACCGATCACCACAGTGAAGCCACGTCTGTGCTGAAGCAGGGGCTGACGCGGCACAGAGCGGCGCTGCAGAAGGACACGGCGGGACGTGGGCGAGCGGGACCTGCCCAAGCTCGCTGGGCCAGAAGAGCTCTCAGAGGGTGCAGGAGAAGCAGGGAGACACAACTGCAGTCAGCCGCTGCATTACTGCTCTAAGAATCACATCCTTGTGCAACATTTCCAGAGGAGATAAGTGATGGTGGCACCTTCTAGCCTCCTCGAACTGCACGTAAAGACTCCAAATTTCCTTTAGCTGCTTCTTTTCTTATGCTGTTTTCTTTTCTTCTACAGTTCATTTTCCTATGATTTCTCAGGGTTTGTACCGCAGGTAACAGAGGAAGCCATTTGCCTATTTTGCTAAGTACAGATGTAGCATTTGATCTCACTTTCATGGTATAGAACTAAACGATGTTTTCCCCAGGAAACTCAAAGATCACATTTCAGACACAGGAGCAGCTGGTCTCAGCAGCCAGGATGCGCTGGCCCTGACTATAAGCATTTTACTGAGACCCTAAAAGCACACCACATGCCAAAGGTGAACTATGACACCCTTGGAAGAGCTAAGCATCTCCACAGGCTACGAGAAGGAAACCCAGGGTGCTCACCACCTGCCCCAAGAAAGGGCAGACTCTGGAATCATGTACCTAGAAGTGGTGGAAAGGAATAAATTCAGAATAAGGCTCTAAGACACTCCCATGCATGCAGGACACCAAAGACTAGTCATACCAGAAATCCGCCCTCGCATTTGAGGGGATGCCAAACTCCATCATTCCTTCTTGCTTTGCCCATCTCTTCTCCTTTCATCCAGTGAAATACTGCATGCTACAAGTCACTCAGAAAGTGGGTATTTAATATCCTTGGACCATGATCTGCACTGGCAGAAACAACAGCAGAAAGGTTCAACAAAATTCAAGTGAAGGCAACTTGGAGAAAGAACTGCTTGTACCAGAGCTGAAGTTCTACCATGTTTAAGGTGCATCTGAACAGCGTAATCGTGCAGAGAACACCACACACGAAGGACATACTCCCTTCAAGTAGAGATTTGGTCCAGACAATAACCTAACTGTAAATCATCGGATTCCATAAATGGAAATTTTTGACTGATTTCATCAGTTAATCTAGATTAAACCGGAAATATCTGTAAAATAAACTCAGAATGCTTCTTGATTGGTCAGCAGCAGAAATTATACTCTACCTCGTCTCTTAGTGCTTGCATGTAAAAACCAATATAAAGTATGAAAAAAATGAAATAGAGAAAGCTTCCTACACACTTCATAGCATCAGAACCATCATATTTTATACTACTACTATTTCAATAAAACTATTAAACGTAGCACAACTAGTAAGGTATATTATTAGCAACTTTTAGCATTTCTTAAAGGTTTGTCAATAAAGTGCTCAGATTTAACTCCAGTCTGAAAAACAGCTAATTTTTACCCCCAAATTTGCAATTTCTACTTTAGAATGTCAGCCACAAAGTCATAAACTGAAGCCCAGACCGTGCATGTTACCTCACCTCAGCCATGTCCACGTAATGTCACCAGGACAATTCTTGTGTCTGACTGTGGGAGCAAACAAACACGTTCATGGAACCTGCTTGCAGGCTCAGGTCTTCATTAGTGCTGACCAAGCAAAATGCTGTCAAAAATGTGGAGGAAATCCTAAAATGAGTTGAATCAGTTATAAAAACATTCGTTAAAATGAGAACATCCCTTGCCACTCCTATTAAGGAGTTTTCTTCATGAGACTATTTTATTTTCTGTGTCACACTCAGCACACAGACATTTCAGACAGATTTCAGAGGAATTTGAATATAATATGCTATATTGCTATAAGGAATTTGTCAAGTAAACCTGCTACAGTTAATGGCATTTTAGTCCTTATGCACATTAAGCACAAACTTACACTGTACAGGTTTGGTAACAGTAACTGACATTAGTTGAATTCCAGATACCTATTTCCTTCCAAACCAGATGCCTATGTTGTAGAAATACAATATACCATGTGGCTGAGCTGAGATAATCTGGCAAGACTCAAAACACAGTGTCATCTGCACAAAGTTAGGGTAGAAATCTGCTCACCTAAATACCTGTTCATCCTGCTTATAACACTTATTCTAAAGAGCTCAGTGAATAGTAGATAAAGTAAGTATCTAATGCGGCTTGACAGAAACTCTGATGGAGCTAAACACCAGAGATCTACATTCTAATAAATAAATGAAGCAGAGCATTTACTGCCAGCAACTATGTCAAGTTAATGATAGGAAACTGTAGCTCTGCAGCTGGAGAAGTGCAATATTCTGTAAGCCAGAGGAGCAATGGAACTCGTCCAGCTTTGATTATTTATGGCCTGATGATGAAGAAACAACTTTCCACATGAGGAACAGCTTTAAAGTTGAACAGTGAAGCTAAAACAGAGGTTTAATGAAAAATCAGAAGGGAACAAAACTAGAGCTACAAAAACAATAACATTCATTTCAACAATTTAAACATATTATTTATGTGCCAAAATATGTCCAGATGTTCACTTGTCCAACTTTAAGGTAAACAGCAAACTATATTCATGACAACCATTTGCTGCACAGCAAACATACTATGAAATGTTGCTTATTTCATTCCCCAAAATGTTATCAAAATGAACACAAGCTGAAAGCAAACACACATTAAGCAAATGATACATCTGTATCTAAGGCCAAGGTATTTCACAAAGATTCCAACCTTGAACAATCTATTGCAATTGTAATAACCTGAAATGTAAGACTGTTTTCAGACTTAATAAAAAGGGTATCTAATTTTATGAGGACACTGAGAAGTAGCTTAGAACCATGCTTTAAAACATGCTGTCAGGCTTCAAACTGCTGAAGGCTGAGACCCCTTTCCCTGTTTGGTCTGCATTACGAAAAGGATGCAAGGCTCAAAAACATGGTGGAGAAAAATCACTACATGTGAAAATTTCCTGTTAAATAAGCAACATCCCTTCATCCCAATCCTCACCCCCTATTCTTTGCAACTCCCTTTTCTTACGTGTTATAATACCTTACTTGATAAACACCCCCAAACAACTCATTTACACCACTGGCTCTGATTCAACAGCATTCTGAGCAAATGCTGTTCGATAAGATTTTTGAAGGATACTCTGTCATCACGTGGGCTATTCTTGAACATGAGGAAATACACTGAGAGACTTTTTTTTTTTTTTTTGCAGGAAAAGTGATTTAAAGTCTGTTCCAATCAAAAATGTTTGATCAAGCCCATTAAGTTTTTGCCTGATGTTAAAATGTGTGCTTCAGGCCAGGAGTGAACTACCTTTCACTATATTTTAGCTACGTGAAGGAGGGACTATTCTCAAATTTCTTTTTTGGGGAAAACACCAAGTTAGTTGATTTTGAAAGTTAAAGGATTAGGCTGGTAGGGGAGCAGAAAGGCTTCTAAATGTAAATACACTCCACTAAGTTAAATACAGTCTCCGTTTGATATGAAACATTGACTGTAAGATTAGCTCTTCCTTTCCAAGTGTTCCGCATATTCTACTCCATTTACCTGATGAAGAAAAGGGAATATGAGTAAATTACAGGTATTAAGGATGGATGTGCCACAAAAAAGAACAAAAATAAACAATATGTTTAAAGTAGTTCAGCACGTCAAAATAATACACTACAGCAATGAAACAACCACAATTGTTTTTTTTTTTTTGTTTTGTTTTTTTTCTCCTTTAAAACCAACAGATACTAAGGAGGAAGCTGTGAAAACCCACAGGGATCTTCCACCTTATCAAACAGCTGCAAAGTTTCATGAGAAATTTCCTTTTGGTTTTTATTTTACTTGGCTACCAGGTAAAGCACCATTAAGACAAGAAATGTCATTTGACTGCGACTACTTGCTTAGAGTTGCATTTGCTATTTAAAAACACACACAAAATATTGCAACAGTTTCTGGAACCTCATTCTCATGTCCCAATTTTTTTATGCCTTTCTTTTGTTTTGATCACTACTTTCTTTTTTTTGTAAAGCACATGTCCACCCTGGACATTCTGAGAATAACTATTTCATCACTGCAATCCCTACGTGCAGTTTGACCACAAAAAGAAATGGGCAAAGTTGTGATGTAGAAACAATTGGTGCATTTTTCAGTTTGTCATCTAACATGCTCTCACTTCTCTCAAAGGACACAGTGACTTCCTAAACTGTCTCCATTATTGCTCCCACAATAATTGAGACATACATTAGACTTTAAGACAGAGCAGCTTAAACACAAATTTTAGACTAGTTTCAATGGCTTCAATGAACTTTTAATCAAAACTGAACCGAACTTTAATTCATTGCAACAATCTGAAAAAGATTTACAAATGGCCAGACTATCAACACAAGAAACTGATACAGCAGTGCAAGCTTCTACCTTGCCATGTTTTCTTTTTTAATAAAAACTCAAGATTTTGAAGAATTCTGTATAACTTTATAGGAATTCCTTGGTATTAATCAGTAGTTCTTTTTTGTTGTTTTGCAGTGTCTCAGCATAAAACTGTGCTTCATTTTTAAACAAACAAAACCCTGAGGTACACACAGCAGTTTTGTCCTTGCAGTTAGGTCTGACTTTACCCCCCTGGAAATGGTCATTTATCAGGTCTGCTCTGTGCTGGGAGGTTCATGCACCATTACTGCATCACAGGCTACCACGGGCTTGCACCCTAGTGAAACAGCTTTTGTTATTTGCTCCTGTGCTTAAGATGATGACTGTTGTAAAGCTGAAGTGCTGCATGCGATTCCTGCACTAAAGTTGGCAACACAAGGGAAAAAAATATGGTCTATACCAAATATTTAGAGGTAGAGGGACGATGTCCCTTTTTAAAGCCACAGACTGGGCCAACTGCACAGGTACACGAGATACACAAGCAGAACGCTAAAGACATTAGCAGCAGTAGTGCCAATATACTTGCAGCTCACTGGGAATCACAATCTATTGCAGAATGTCAAACTTCCTGGAAGCAAACCCAGATTACTGTTTTTAAAAACATCTTTTTTCATAAAACAGTCAAGCTCGGAGAGTTCCATCCTCACAACTAACTTATGTCTTGATCCCAAAGCAGGCTAGAGGCAAAAAAAGAAAAGAAGATATGTGAACTCCTTTCAGCTTTTAAAGAAACTTAAGATCTCTGCTATTATCAGAGCAGAACATAACACCTGAAAGGCTGGCGAACAACAAACCTGTAAGCAGCAAGGAGGGCTGACAAATGAAAGCAAGAAACAGGTTCAAAAGCTCTTAAACTATACAACTCTCAACATATGTGCATACACACATATGAGAACTGCTAGAGAACTGCTTGCAAATACGTATTTACCACAGAATTTGGAAGGAGATCAAGATTAGTTCACGTAACCTGACTCATTTCTGTATGGACAATATAATGTATCTCGAATATCTCACCTCTTTCTTTGATCTTAACTGTTCACATTGTTTATTTCCTGCTAACTTCTTAATGCATAAAAATTAATCATATTTTATAACAGGTTTGTATGTACCCATCTGGAAAGGCAATACGTTTTCTATTTAACAAAATAAAGGCGATGAAACATTGAGAACGATAATTAAAAGAAAACAATCAAAAAAAAAACCAAAAAAAACACCCTCTTGAGTTCTAGTTTTCTTAAGTCTGTTTCGCAACACAACAAAAGCAGACAATAATTTGGGAATTTAGTTCATACTTTTCATAGCATTGCAAAATTCAGCTTTAATATTCTCCACTATTAGAAAGGTCAATTATTCCTTGTTTTGAGAACAAATTAAAAATTGTCCATAAAACAGAAGGGTCTTCACAGTTATGATGATTCTGCCAATGACTACAAAGATCCTCTTTTCTTCCAAACAATTGTTTACACAAAATGCAGTTATATCCAGCCTTAGACCAAATTTCAATCCTTTTCCTTGGTGCACCACAACTGAAACTTGGCATCTCCTTGGCTGTTTCACTGTGTTCTGATGGAGTTATTTCACTTTTAGATAACACATCAACTTTATTCTGATGGTGAACATATATTTGCCTTTTCAGTTTTGGAAAACTATAAAACTCTTCCTCTTGAGCACTGGATTTTGCTGAACACCTTCTCTCATTGCGCTGTTTCCAGAAATGAGTTGCATGTTTGACCCATTCCCCTTTAGTTCCTCTATTTCCTTGCAAAATCTCTTCCTTTACTCTTCCTTGGATCTCTTCTCCATGACAGCACAATAAATGAAACTTCATTTCAGCAAAAGACTGTGCAATAAATTGGCATCGACCACATTTTATCTGTAATTTGACTTCTCCTGGATTATGGAAAAGGTCTTCAAAATTGCATTTATTTCCTCTGTTTAAAAAAAAA
>JAWLRI010000951.1:525330-553321 GCA_034781795.1 Crypturellus tataupa | reverse complement strand
TTATCTGTAATTTGACTTCTCCTGGATTATGGAAAAGGTCTTCAAAATTGCATTTATTTCCTCTGTTTAAAAAAAAAAAGAAAAAAAAAGAAAAAAGTAGTTTTGAGAAGAGATGGCATTTAATCATATTTTTAAATAAAAACAAGTGCTGTCCATTCAATATCTGATTTATTAGGAGCATAAAAAAAATAAGTGAAATAAAATAATATTAAGTTTTGTTAGGAAAAAATGAAACCCAACTGTTCCAATAGTATCATTCATTCAACACTTATTGTAATTCCTTTGAAAAACACTCTTTGTAAAAGCTTTTAATAACACTAACCTTTTAATTAAAGTTTTAAAACATTTTAAGTTCTTGAGATAGTGAGGTCAATTCAAATGTTTCTGCCTCTGTGCTAGAAAAGCAACAGTGACTTGTACCAGCAGCTACTCATTTATCAGTTTGCACTGATTGATCCAAAGGCTTCTGAAATGGAAACCAATCCTACCTCCCACGCCAAGACAGCAACAATGAATCTTCCAAGTTTCTATTTTTTCTAAAAGTTACTAACATAGTAAAAATAAGAAAAAAATGTACAGTTAACAACTACACAGCCTGTCTTCCTTGGTTCACATCAAGTCTGCATGATAAAGGATGTATTTATGTAAAGCTAACATATTGCTGGGTTAAGGCAATCCAAGGAACTCCACAGAGCACCATCTCATAACGTCTAGAAAAAGGATCACATATTAATATGTTTACTCGCAATCAGAAAGACAAAATGGTAGGCCTGAAATAAAAGCATCGGGATGTTTTGAACTTAAATACCTTTAATATTTCTAAGTGGTGCCCCAGTTAACTCATATGAGAGTGAACTGTATAAAATTGAGCTGTTGAGCTGTATCGAGCTTAATGAAGGACCTTTCAATGTAAACAGATGCACAGTGAAGTAAAAAAAAAAAAAAAAAAATCCCGGTGAAGAAAATTTGCCTTAAAATCCTACTGAAGAAATGAAAGTTCTATCCATCTTTGTGGTAGCTATTAGCTTTTTTAACTTGGTTAAATGATGGCAAAAAGAAGCAGCAATCAATGTAGTTTAGCTCACAGCACTTCAGACAAGGAAATGGGATAATGATATTTAATAAAGTAGACAAACTACAAGCTAACACTGAAATACAAATTGCTTTTCACTTATGGCATTTAGTTCACTTGTCTTCTGGAGCAAAACACTGTAAAAATCACAGTCCAGGTTAATGAAGAAAATATTAGCCATTAGAAATCAACTAATAAAAATATATACCCAAACTTCCAGTGACTGTATGCCAGCTAAAACATATTGGATGTTCTACTGCATTGCCTACCTGTTTTAAAAAAATATGGAAATCATTAGGAATGTCACTTGGGAAGAAAACAGCTGAGAAAACAAATGAACAGTTTCCACAGTGGTGACACTTACAAATTTCTACTGACAATCTGTTTCTTATTCTCTGTATTTCTACTGAAATACTAGTTTTATGGGTATCTAAGTAGTGGGAACACTCACCTCTCTGTTGCTTCTTCTGGCTCTTTCATATTCGTATCTCTGTTCTTTAAAGCATCCTGCAGCAGCTGCTCACTAGTAGAGGGCTCTGTGCTGATAACAACCCTGTGAACCTCCTTTAGATGGCCAAAATATACTTTTGCATGGCCAAAAACTTTAGCACAGAACTCGCAACACACCAGCTTTTTGGGTCTGCCTTCATTGTGATGAAGTTTCATGTGTGTACTCAGGCTTCCAGAATGAATGTACGCTTTCCGGCAAATCCGACAACTGTAGGGCCTTTTGTTGGTATGTGTGTTCATATGGTCCTGAAGATGGTGTTTAAATTGGAAGTTATGGTTACAGACATGACATTTATGGCACAGCTTAGGTACGGCTGAATATACGTTTCTACTTAAGTCACTCGATTTAGCAGAGGGGGTATCATTATGTTTGTAATTTAAATATCTATTGGGAAGTGAGCTGTTTAAAATGGCTCCTGGCTCTAAATGATCAGGAGATTCTGTCTCCACTATTGCTGCAGGAGTCAACGGTGCAAAAGCCTGAACAACTACCACAGGCTTTGGTCTAATATTACGGTATTTTTTCACTGCTTCTGTTTTTTTGTCTTGAGGTTGTTGAAGATTGACTTTCATCCTCTCTCTTCCTTCTCTGAACTTGCATTTCCTTCGCTTGGTCTGAAAAGCCAACAAATCATCTGGGGATCTTCTTTTTCTGCCTCTTCTTTTAGAGGACAGACCATTCATTTTTTTAAGATTGTCAACATCCACTTTATTGGATGGACATAAATTATTTTCTCGAATGGTTTGCCTGGGGACTTGTGTCAAAGATACAGTTAATCGTTTATCAGATGTTTTAGTAGGAACATGAAGGGTTTTCACCAAAGATGGTATCTTTTCACATTCAGACTTTACTGAAGGATCAGATGCATCTATAGCATCAGCATTTTGCTTAGATTTAGAAAACACTGTATTTTTCACTCTTGAGTAAGGTAGAATTGGAAGCTTTCCTTTTGGTGCAGATGGAGTCAGCTGTACTGCACTGCCAAAAACTGCTGGTGACAGTATCGTGACAGAATTTGCAGAATTCGTGGTTTTTTCTTTTAGTTTCTTAGACACGATGAGCGAATTTTTTGTGTTTTCAAATGCTATCTTCACAGAGTGCTTCATGAGATTACCTGTACTTGATGGCTTGGTTAAAGATTCCTTAATTTCAGACGGTCCAGAAACATTACCTTTAATAACACGTGCTTTGTTTAGTAAAGGAGCTCCCAAATGCACACCATGACTTTCATCCAGTAGCGCAGCAACTGCAACTCTGGCTGAACTACAGTCCATCGATACTCCTTGCTCAGACGAATCTGAACTGGTACGAGCTTCAGGATAGTCTTCAGCTACCGCAGTCACGGGGGAGGCCTGTGATGAGACATGGGCTTTGGTACTAATCTTGTTACATGCAGCCAGAGCAGAGATTTGAGTTATTTTCTTCTCACCCAGCAATTTATTTCTCACAGACTGGTACCTAGGGATAGGCAGCTTGGGATTTTCAGAAGGGTTCCTCTTTGACTGCTGCATTTGCTGTGCTACTGCCGGGGTAACATAAGGCAAAGCCAGGACAGAAAAAGTTCCCTCGTGAGCAGCAACCTGCATCACTGCATAGTTTTGTGTAGGCACTATTAGTGATTTGGAACCCGCAGCCGAAACAGGTGTATTTCGTTCAGGTAGAGGTGACTGAAGACAAGAAACCACTCCAGGTGTTAAAACTTTCGGTACCATTTTTGGAGCAATGGTCCTAAATTGGCTTTTCTTCTGACAACTTTGTACAATATCAGAAGGGGATTTGTGTTCATCTGTAATAATAAAATATACACAGACATGTACTATAATGTATAGTATTTCTCGTTTGAAAAAAATCACTGTGTCAAAAATGAAACTGCTTACAAGGAGACTATCATACACAAACCTGCCACAAAGATTTAGGTATTAAAATACCACTAAATTTGCCTTCAAATTGCAAGTCTCAGAGACAGAACAAAACAAAACCCTGAACCAATATGCTTAGATATACGTATGCAAATAACAGTCTCTTAAACTAATTTTAAATGGGTGTTTCTATCTAGGCTATACACTCTGCAACATTTCAGAACATATACACCTTCAACCACTTCTGCCCTGAAAAATCTGTGCCAGTGCACTGTTAATATTCAGTTGGAAGAACCAGTATGATGTAAACTTTTCATGCTGTAGAAGTTTTCATGATGTAGAAGCCATATTTTTCTATCAGAGTCAATGCATTTTGCAGAACATTTCTATAACATTTATGTTTTGCACTTTTTATTAGATACAGACTAAAGCTTACCCGATGGAGTCTTTAAAAAATTATTGCTATAAAGAATGCAAACTTGTAATAAAATGAGAGAACCTGAGAAGAACCTTTATTAAAAAGAAAAAATATTCATATATATTGCTGTATTTCAGTGTCAAGTGTTCTGAGTGCACAAAGCAAGTTATTACAACAATAGTTTTAAAGTCACTCTTTTCTTGAAAGACACAATTTATGTAAGTTACAGTACATTTTTTTTGCTGTTTCTACTTGTGTTGGTAAATATCACAAATATTTTTAATAAAAAAGGAAAATGTGATGATAATTAAGAGGAAATGGTAAACATATAAAATATAACCTGCATCATATGTCAGAGAGATATACTGTCTTTTCACATATGTAAAAAAATGATATATGGTTGCATTTCATATATGGTACATTTCCTACAATAGCCTAATTACGTATTATGTATGCATTAAATAAACTGTGAAGCTTCAAGTTCTCAAAATTGCCTTTCTTCCCCCAAAAATATGTGCCTCAATCACTGCAAATTCATAATCACAAAGATTTCAGCCAGGTAGACAATTTGAAGAGGCCACACCATATTTATGAAAAAAAAAATCATTTTAAAGAAATCATTTTAAAGAAAAGAATTATATTTTAATAGAATATTTAAAAATAAATACTGCAACCCCAAAATATTGCAGAGAGGTAATTCAGTAGAAATTTCTGTTCCTTATCATTTAAAAGCCTTGTTTTATAATGTTTTTTTATTCTTTTTAGCAGACCTAAAAAGGTAACTGTGAGTTACCACCAACACCGCAAACTCAAACAGCTTTATCCTGCAACTGGATGTTCCTAATGGACAGTGTGCACTTTGCAAAATGTGCTGTAAGTTACAGACCCTTCTGTGATGACAGGTCCGACAGGCCCATGTGTGTGCAGATCATACGCACACGTGCCGCAAACCCACTGCTTCTGAGCCACATCTGAGCAGCACAAACTACATTCAGACATGACAGATCTGATACATCTCAGAATGACCTGCTGGATGTAGCTCGAGTAGCATAATCCAGCATAAACTTCTGATTCTCTTGTTGCTACCTGGAATATCAACCTCTATGATGCACTTCTCAATTCTCCCCAGTTAAATGAAATTACTGGCTACCAAACATACTTGGGGTCTGTTCAATCCTCTAGAGCTACGCCAAATTTCCAGTTATCCTATGCAGATTAGACTACTGTGCCTTTGGAAATCCTACACAAACACAAATACTCTTATAAATAGGGATGAAACCAAGCCTAGAAAGTTTGGACAAAACTGGAAAAAGAATAAGTACAGCAACTTTAAAATTCTGTTATTTCTTCTCACTACAGCCATTTTTGTTCTAGGAAAGCTAGGACTGTTGTATTTTTCGCTAATAATGACTATTTTGCTAATCTTCAATCATTACAAAAAATATATTTTTTTCAATTGCTAAGATTTATAAGAATACCCAGATTTTTTGTTTCCTGTGCAATAAGTGCTTACTACTACTTTTAAAGTAAAACCTAAAGAGTTTCTGAGAAAAAGTATATCACAGTGATATAAATTAACACAGTCATTAACCAAACTAGATCCTGAACTTCAAAGCAAGCCACAGGTCAAACTGTACATCTTAAACACAGTAGATTGCATAAATATATTTTGGTTTTAGAGATACTTTACAGATTATCTATGACATATAGTGAGGTCAAAGACTTCTTCCAAACCAACATTTATTCAATCTGTCACAATATTCAACATGAACTGGTTTCTACTCTCTCTTCATATTTGACTTGCACTTCTTCCTTTTTATCTCAAAATCTCATTCAAGGATATGCACAAACTCACTTGGAAAAACAGTATTTCAGAAGTCTGCTACCTGTGTTTCTTTATACTCCAAGTTATAGGGCACCCACTCTCCACCCAAATGCATCCACAGCAAAAATCCTGCCACCTCTATTCCCATCTCTTCCACAGAAATCTCAAAATGACAGTTGAAGCACCACCAAGGAACAGTTCAAGGTTAAGAGGAAACATTTGTACAAATAATGCATTACACTAGCTTTAAAAATACATACACATTTCTCAAATTCATGAACTCACCACTGCAAATTTAGGCACTAAAATCACTTTTATTTAAAGAAAATCTCTCTACATAATTTCTGAGTATTCCATAAGAAAATATCATTTTAGCAGCTGAGATTCTCAAGAGCATAAAACACAAAATGGCCTTTGAAATCAAGTCCGTTTAAATGAACATTCTTCTTAGGTAGTTGTTATAATGCTAAGCATTGCTATAGCTGTTTGAGAAGGGATTTTTATACAAACGGTCTATTTTTCACACTTGTAATTTTACCATAAACACTTCTTCCAGGCAAGCCATGTTTGGTCTCAGGCTTGAGTTTTGGGGTTTTTTTTTTTTGCCAAGTTTACATTAGACAGTCTAGTGAAGGAATATTCCCCGCCGTGCCTCTGGTATGCAAAGGCCACTCAGCTCCATTTCCCTCTCATCCAGTACAGTTGCTGGTGTTAGGCAGCTTAGCCAGTGTCTAAATATAGAGATGGGCTAGATGCAAACGAGCTGTCTGAGGATCTTGCAAACCCACTAAGATTCTGATTGTGGAACAGGAAAGCTAATTGGAGAATGTGATAGATTACTTAGCTTTCTGGATCAGGAAAAATAGCCAACAGACTCAGTTTTGAGGTCCTACTGCCCCCCATACAGAATATCCAATGATCATCTGTGACCATCTATTTACACTTGGCTAAGAATTTCCTTGGACACTAGAATAATTTATGTTTTTCTCACCTTGACACTGGAGAACTTGAATGGGTTCTGGCATTGCACCAGAAGGACAAATGGAAACTTAATATACATTTTTCCAGGACATTGCACATATATTCTGCTCCATCTTTCAAATTGTTCCTGTCCCTGATTCAAAGGGACATGTGCAAACACATGGAAATCTTGAAAGCTACAAGGGTGATTTTCACTCAAGGCACTGCAGTGGCCATTCTTGAGGATGGCCCTAGGGTGCAGGCCACATTCCTTCTAGAGGTCATAGTCTACAGGTACTTTACTGGAAAGCAACAATTCTTATAGCTTCTCCTAAACTCTCACCAATAATAAAGGAAATGAGAGAACTCAGAATGAGAAGCTCACTTTTAACTGATAATTTTATTATTTTAAATATGCATGTACTTAAGGCAACAAGTAGACATTTCTAATTAAGCACAAGGTTAAAGCAAATACTGCTTAACCCATTTACTTCAAAAGTGTCTATTAAAAGATTATCCACTACCACACTACACCACACTACCACACTACAGGGAAGTGTCAGCAGTCTGATATGTCAGTATACAAGTTTTCCACAACTCTAAATTATCTTAAAATTGTACAGAACTGGCCAATGGTACATCAATAAAAATCCAAGTCCTGTGAAGCCATGAGATGGCTATGTTGGAAAGAATACTCTGGAGGACAGAGTGTCTTTCCCAGGATTTCTCTTAACCTACAGTCTCCTTTCCTTCACGAGATCCACTCTCTCCCAGTCTGAATCTCTCCCTTTATGTAGCCCATGTATTATTGGTGAACTTGGATACTGCAGAAAGCGTGAAAAGACACCATTTTGCCCACTAATACAACCTATTTTCAACTTTAAGAAAGATTATGATGCCAAAAAACATTGTGGACCATTGTAAAACTCTTAAAAAAACATGTAAGGCCATCTCACTTGTCCATGTTTATACTATTGAGTCATTCACTGAATTGAAAGGGAAAAAAGTTTTCTCTGTGTATGAGAGAGCATGTAACTATTCTCTGAAAGACAATTCTAAATGAATCTCAGTCAATGTAAGTTAACAGTTACTTTCTGCCAACCCCCCATACACAATAAATACCTGTGGATATTGTCTTTCCAGCATAAGTTTCTTGTTTTTGCTGATCCAGCATACTATGTTGGACACAATGTTTCTCTGTAGGATTAGCATGCAAAAAAACACCACCTGCAAAAGTGCTTCAATCAGTTATAAATAGCAACCAGGAGAAAAATACAAACAAAAAATAGCAAAAAGACAATATAAAACATTACTTTCCAGCTAATGCATTAAGAGGGTTAATGTTTCTTGCTCTTTGCTACTTTGCTCAAAAAAAAAAAAAAAAATCCACACATTTTAATATCTAATATATTATATGCCAAATATAGGGCGATAGTTTAAAAAAAGAATAAAGCTGGTTAATGCCATAAACAGATGGGATGCTTCAACTTCACTATCATGGCAGACAGTCAACAGTAACAAAACAAAAAGCTCACAGAAGAATGAAGTTTCAGTAGCTTTAAAAAAAAAATTTCAAATACAGGAGCTAAATTCTAGGCTGATTTGCACTTGCTCTAATCCCATTTAAATCAACAGAACTGAAGACATTAAACAAAACAGAATTTGGCCTTCTTTGTTCAAAACTAGTTTTGCTGCACACCTCTAAAGCGAGATTGGTGGTAATATTCAAGGACCAGGATTGCCCCAAATCATAACATTATAAGAATCTATTTTCCGCTGTTCATAAACTTGTCAAGTATTAACCTTCTGGGTGGAAGATCCCACTCTAGGCAACTGCCTCAGATGATGTTCTAAAACAAATTTCAACAGCCCATATCCGTTGTTCCTATGTATGCCTTCATACAAAACAAGAATAATCTCGTAATATGGCTGCACATAAGAGGGACCTTCATATTTGACACAGTAATGTCTTGTTTCTGTAAACATTTGGCAAAGTTGTAAGCTCTTGGGATGTGTTCAGTGTGTTCACATGTTAAGTAGCTCATTTTTCCAATGATTATTTTCTACAGAACCTGCTCCTGCCTCAGGATGAGCCTGATTTTCTTAAAACTACCCTAGTAAGTCAAGCACTTGAGCTGAAGCAGGGAAATCGTCTCTCCTCAGCTCTTATCTGCTAGATCCAGGTAGTGTGAAACTACGTTATGTACAGAGCAGGAAAAATACGAAAACTAGAAATGAGATTTACAAAAGCTCCAGGAAAAATAATGGAGGTTGGTTATGGCTATTAAAAGAAGACTCTTAAAATGGGTAAGGAACATTGCTATTGCATGAGTCTGAAGAGCAGGAATATTTAAGCATAGGAACAGCCTCACACCTTGGCATTTCTTGTTCTTTTAGCACTTGAGTTTTTTATGAGTAATAAAATCATTTCTACATTGGTGTCCCTTTGTGCAATTTAGAATAGACTATAAAAATAAACAATGTAACAAAGTGCTCCAATACAGGATAAGCAAACCACAGTACATTTGCAGAAACACTAGGATAAGGTACAAATATGCTAAGAAAACAATGTGATCTGTGTATCATGGGAGGAACAAGATTAAACTGTTAGAACTCTAAAAAGGAAACTGGAGCTCTTCAAAGTTATATATTATTAATTCTGATTTAAGAATCAATGTAATTTGCTTGCCGTGCACTTAAGATTTTGCCATGTAGAAAGGTCTTCTATGCTTTACAGTATGTGCAAATTTATTATTTTAAGGGATGAGGATTATAGTGAATTGCAAGGAATTCTAAGAGCAGTACGATGCTTTCTACATTCATTAAATAGTTTCCAATAGTCTGTTCTTAGCAAGACAGAACATTACAGCAGAAAAAAAAATTTCTGAACATTAATGGGACTCCATTAAAATGGATATTCAACCTTAAATTTTTTAACATTTTTCACTGTGAGAATAAATCAAGGGTTTTGGCATGAACAGTGTCAGTCACTTTGCATGGGTAACACATCCAGTAATTCAAGATCTTGGGTATCTGGATCATATTCTAATGCGAATGTTCATGTCTCATCCGGTCCCTTTTTTCCTGACATAGATGCTTTTTGCACTACCAACCATATGACACATGCAAAAGCATACATAGGTCTGAATTTCAAAAACATACTATCCAACATAACTTCCATAAAAAATGACAAAAATTCTAACAATTTATATTGTTAGATAATTCTATTAGTTTTCAGAAATGCTCCCTGCTATTTGAAAGCACATAATGAAGCAACAGAAGTTGCTTCATTACTTAGAGCTTCTTTCTGCAATGAAGAATTTTTTTCTGCAAATGCAACCTCTCAATATCTCTGTGCTCAAAGAAAACTGTTCTGTCAAAAATACCCACACATATCTGTGAAAAAGGAAGTTAATGTATCAAGAAGTCACTATGTCTAGATGCTATATTAGCAGGATAAACAGCAGTCATCTAAGAGAACATTCTGGATTTCTCACCCAAAGAGATCTACAGCCTTACTGTAGATTTTAAATACTTAGAGGCTTTGTACCATCCTTGAACTTTTACCTCTCTATTTACCCAACACAAGTAACTTTTCAAATATATATAAATACTATTTCTGTGAGAGATAATAAATGGCCAATAGCTTTGAGGTAAGCTTTAGGAATTTTACATCAAGAATGCTATTAGCCATATCTGAGTAAATCAATATCCTAAAGCAACATCTTACATAAAATAAAGCATGTGGGCAAAGTAAGGCTTAATGTAACCCTGTAGAAACAAAAAAAAAAGGCCTTCCCTTCTGGTATAAACGATGGAAAGTCCTGAATTATTTCCTAGTAGTCCAAATGTCTACACAAAAGATTTTTATACACTGCTTTGCAAGAATGAATGTGGAATATATTTCTTAGAAGATTCCCATGTTCTTTTAGCACCTCTCACAGTGGTTGTGAATTTTCAAAGTCTTTCATGTACTGAAGGTACAACCTCTTGAGCAATAAGCTCTCATTTCATAACGAGGTTAACATAATTAAATGGTTTTAGGCAGATTATATATTTTCAAAACAAGAAACAAAAACTGTTATGAAAAGAGCTAGATGCAGCATCTGTAATTATTAGTATCTTTACATTTTCCATCTCTATAAAGAAGACACATACAGGTGCTCAGATTTTTGTCATTACTCTGACAAAAAGAGAACTTGGGAGGAGCTTGATACAGATAAGTCTATGGGTAGGGGATAGCGCTGAGCCTCTGCAACGAGCACAGTCTCTACCACACGCCTGCGTCCTCTCTGCTGTTTGAAAAGTGAATTTCTGTATCAGAGATGAACTATTAGATACATGATCCAAGAGAATGTGTTTCATCTTCCATGTGCCAATACAAGTTTCAGTAACAACATGTCAGACGAAGTCCACTTCATTTAGAAGTCATAGGGCTCCCACAGGCCTCAGCTGAGCAGAAAAGAAACAATTCTGGTTGCTCTGCAGTTCCTGTGTTTCATTTCCACCCCTCTCTTTTTTTTTTTTTTCTTTTTCTTTTTTTTGCCTAGCCATTCCTCCCAAGGCAGAATTCCATCCCCCGGGATTTGTGAAGCACAGCTTTAGTGACACAACCACTTGGGGGAACTAATTGTTCAGAAAACAGTTAAAGGGAGATGATGCAAGCAGTGGTCCCTGAATTCATCATCTTGCAGTGGCATCGTGCATACGATACACATACTTTGGAAGGTGGATACCAACAGAAGATTTGAAAGAAAAGGCTGAAACTGGTCTGAAAAAAATATTTTCTGGGAAAACTGCCAGCTGAAACGTCTTAAAATGACCTTCAGGAAAGATACAGGCCTAAAACAGTAATTCATCCCTTGTAGACTCGATGCAAATGTGAAGTCCTTTTAGAAATGACTATGAACATGACATCGATGTGGATAAATTCTTTATACATCTAATATTGGTGGTAATTAATAGACTTATTTTTTCCCTGAAGTGCAGGAAACAATAATGGCCAGCTACGTTACAAAAACGAAGGCATAATTCTTCAGAAAATATGCTTCACAAAAAGGTCAAGTGGCACCATTTTATGAATAAATCATGAAATGGTTTCTGACTAGAATCTTGTTCCCCTTTCAAATAAGCCAAGAAGAGAATCAATCCTTTTCTGACTGGGAATTCAATCCCACTCCCTGCAACAGAAATCCTCTCCGCTTGACTACAGAAAGGAAGTCATGCCTCTTACTCCCCAAATTTGTCTTTTGCAAATAGAGATGTAGAAGTAGAGAGCATTATGGGACGAGTAAAACCACTGGCCATTTTATAAGCTTTCTCCTTCTAATGAGAAAATTAGAGCCGTTCTGCTTGAAGTGCCTGTGTACAGGAGAAAAAGAATCTACAGACCACTGACTTATGGACTCCCAACAAGCAAAGCTGCATAACGTGAGGCATTAAAAGCATCTGCACAGTGACGTTTGAACTACAAGCGCAGGGAAGGGCTCCCTCATTGAGCATGAGCCTGAGGAGGAGGCCTTGCCTGGCCTATTCCAAGTTTTCTGTACAAATGATACACAGGGCTTATCATTTCCGAAGAAAGTAGCAGACTACAGAACACATTGCTAAAATTTAGATATTCTTAGAGAGTACTTTCTGAGGGGTTCCATGAATAGCTTATTTCTTTTGAAAGTCATCTGGGTGCTTTACCTTTCAAATGCAGAGTCTCTATCCAGGGCTTTTATATTTCTTCAACAGTTCCCCTTTTCCTTTTTCATGATGAAAATTCTTTTTCATCATGAGAAAGACCACACACCTCTGTCTGAGATGGGCAAAGCACTGCCACCTGCAGTCAACGGCACAAGAAGTATTAAAACAAAAATAAAGATTAGAGGATCTACTCAGTACTTCAAACAGATCTGTATATTTTTTTAAAGATAGACAAAGCCCCTGTAAAGCACAGAAAGACTGAAATATCTTCAAGACTGTGGTATTAAGGTGACATGAGTTTTCTGAACATACAAAATTAGCTTTCTGCTGAACCTCAACACAGGACTGGCATTAGGATGCAGAAGGAAAAATTAAACAAAAGCATTGGAATGTTTTTCCCCCGCCCTGCCCCAGCGCATAATTCCAATTACTTGCAACATTTGTTGACACTGCTAAGCTGCCCAAACTAGCTCCCGTACTACTTAAAGGCAGCATGGGGGCTCAAGAGGAGGCAGTGGGGGTGCTGTAAGGGAATCAACTGCACACACCAATGGAGAGTGATAATATATCAGCAAACACTTGTAACAGGTGCCAATGCAAGATGAAATTACACCAGAAATGGAGTCAGTAGGAATGCAGGACAAAGCTGGTATCTTTAGAGATGTCCTGTGCAGAAACATCATTCAGTTTCAAATGAAATTCCCATTCACCTGGAGTGCTGCTCTGCCGAAAGCAGTGGCAACCCGGTCGGGAGGGTCCGGCTCTGGGGACACAGGCAGGCCCGGCAGGGGGGGACACATGGAAAGGCCAGCGGAGGCCGTACCTGGGAACCAGGCAAGTTCCTCTGAAGCCCAAACCACTGGGTTTGGGTGTTTTCCAGCTCTGTTTACATATACAGCTTAAGCAAACTGTCTTGCAGCAACTTCTGAATAGCAGAAAGCCTAAACTTGACCTCTAATAACACTGCAATAGCAAGCATAGCCTCTTGAAAAATCCCAAATGTCCTCAATTCTTTTATAGCATCAAGTATAACCTTTAAACAATTTAGTACAAGTTTTTCAAAGCAAAGCTACTACTTCAAAATAATCTTTTGCAAAATTTTTAGTCCATTCAGTATTTTGTATAAACTTAAGAAGAGATGAAATTTTGAAGCTAAATAGTCAAGTCTTTCTTAAAAAGTAATTACTCAAATTTAACTATTCAGGATCTTTCTGAAAACACAGCAGAAATTTTGTGAAAAAAACAATTAAAAAACTTCTTACTGATTTTGTGCTTATCTAGTTAATATGAGGAATAATCACAGGAATAATGCCTGTATTACTAAAAAGATCTATAAATATTCTTTTTTGATAGGCTGAAAATTAAGTACAGTTACCAAGTGTGATTTACCAATTTACCTATTGCTACATTTTTCCTACCCCAAGAAACACTCTGCAATCTGTATCAAACTTCCTTGCGCTCATCATGGCCCAACCCGGCGCACAGCCCATCTGCACAAATAAAGCTGTAAGCACCTGCTGTATGGCACACGGTCCCGGGGGCAGATGTTTGTATCCCTGCACTCATGTCACTGCCTTGGATACGTTATTTGAACAGATGTACACAGTCTGAAAGTGCTGTGTCCCATGGTGAAATGCCTCCAACTGCTTCCTAGCAAAGTGCCTAAACACTATTTGCACCTGCATTTATGTTCATGATATAAAGGCAGCAGGGGTTCCAGCAAAGCGAGAGCTGATGCTAAGAACCATTTACATGGTTAATTGAAGGCTGAGATCTCCTAGCTGCAGAACCACGCTAACACTGGTACACAATCTACTAAGCTACATCCAAGGATTTTTTCAACTATATATATATTTTTTTAATACTAAAACAAAGACCCAAGAAGAAAAACTATAATTTCAGCTTGTATGAATATGCTTTTCCAACCTATATCAGAGAACAGCATTGAAGGAACTCCTAGGTGAACATGGACGGTCTCGCTTACATGGATCATTTTATGCCTGAGTCATTTAACAAAAGGGTTTTTATTAATCTGATAATGCTACTCATCCAAAGCCAACAACCTACAACAATACTTTGTGCAATTATGGAACAGCACAAAAAACATTTAAACTTGCTCAACAGCAAATATCAACATGAATATGAATTACAGATGCAATGCTCCAGTGATGATTTCATAATTCCTAGGAAACAATCAAAATTTCAGAAATTAAATAAGTTTCATTATTCAGAAAAAGGCAACTTTTTGAACAGAGGGTATCAGTGGGTGGTTGCATAAATGACAATCAGTTTTCTTACGAAATACTTTAATTTGAGAAAGATGCACACATCCTAAACGAGACTATATTAAATTACAAGACTCCTGCTATTACATGACAAATGGCAGGAGAGAAGGGTTTATGCTGTCAGTCAAAGAACTTGCACTAATCATTACTTCCACACTCCAGAAAAATAACAGGCACTTTCAAAGCAGAGCAAGGTAGACAGAAACACTATCCTGCGTGTAACTGACTGAGAGGTCCTACTGGCAGTACCAGCTTTCCATTTCTTATAAAGAGGGAGCTTGAAGACATGTGCCAACTTACAGTTGCACATAAAGTATCAAAAATTGTTAACACAGTCTCAGCACTTTCTAAGCACAATGACACATTCAAAACAGAACTGATACTTGATACAAGGATAAAGTGATGGTAGAAGAATTCAAAAAAACCAAACACACTGAGACAAGCACCTTTGTGGAGCACCATGGTTCCACAGGAGCCGAGCTGTTACTCAGGAGCTGGTTACAGCTTTCGACATGATTCCCCACGTCCAGAATTTAGAAGAAGGCTGTTATAGTTCAACTGAGGTGAAAGTTGATAACAGGATACTATCTGGAAAGATTTCTCTTTAAAAGAAATTCCCAAAGCAAATGATTTCTTACTTTTAAGTTCTGCAAACAGCTTCACGGTTGACATTTTTCCTCCTATTATTCATAACTGGCTTTAGCAAAGATAACATTAAATTTGACTACAAACTCCTCAAATCTCTATTATTTGAAGGAAAAGTTAAAATAAACCTATCAAGCACTAGAATTAACTAATTGAGTCACAGTTACACTGACAAGGTGCCCACTGCAAGGTGAATGGTTTCACACTACTGTCCAACCCGTCTCTCCCTTGGAAGAAGGGTGCCCTGAGGCACAGGACTCATCAACTAAGATAATTTGCAAATCACCCTGGAAGGGCTTCCTCAAAATTACTAAGAAGTCATAAAAATACTACATCTGCCAAAACAAGTAAAATATTAACTTTCATGAGAGTAAAAGCTTGAGGCTTATAGTAAAGTTACAATTTTTGCCTTTTCCCCCCCGCCATTAATGTAAGCACTGAAAATGGACACTTAACTGGCAGCCTGCAATTGCTATGAAAAGTCTGTCACTGCTAACGTCACACACATCAGACATTCCCCCACATTTAAGAACCATTCAAGCTGACATTCTAATTAAAATCACATTTAAATACTAGTGGTGTGACACAGATCAACATGAAAAGAAAATGTAAGTTATAGATAACATATAGAGGTGGAGACTTGGGTATATACTCAAAACACCCTTACTAAAAGCAAAACAAAAAATTCAGATGCTAACTACAGACAAATCAACAAAAACATTGAGAAGAAAAAAGAGTAATAACGGTTAAGTATAAAAATGTTAATAAAGATAGAATAGTACTTAAATAGTAAAAGATAGAATAGTACTTAAATATAAATATAAATATAATAAAATAGTACTTAAATATAAGATTATAAATTAAATTTCTCAATATTCATTATATTTACAAATCTAGAAACATATACTGATCTGTACTATTTTTCTAATATAACTTGAAAATTGTTATATTATTTGATCCCCAATTGCATGGTCATCAAATACGACAATGATTTTGAAATATATTGGAATAAAACAGATTGCAATAAACCCTGGATATTTAAGTCTGTTGAAGCAACTAAGAGGCAGAGCTATCTATTTACAGATTCAACTATGCATAGAAATAGTTATTAGTAAAGCACTAGATACAACAATCTCACTCATTGCAATTGTTTTAAATAATAACAGCTAGAGTAAAATAGCTGTTTTTTAAAAAACAAATTAAGGTAGAATAAAATACATGAGTAAGCGTTATTTATTAACAATGGCAATTCAAGTCATAAACAACCTCTGACTTCCCTCAGAAGCATAGAAAGTATACTGTACCTGCAGAAAAAGTTAAAGGATTCTGCATTATGCCCTCTAATAAATACGATGTTCCTGGAAAGAAGAAATACAGATATTTAGTTTTGAAATTTTTTTAGAAACTAAAAAAGTTAGAGTATATTAATTGAGTATATTAAAGTATGACCAGACTTCAAAACAAAAAAGCCACATTTTGGAGAGGGTTTTTTAATTTTTTTTTTTAATAATATTCAATTTTTGAATATAAAGAAAAGAATCACAAGGAAGCTATTTATTTCCATATGCACAAACCAAATATTTTTATATGCTATTTAATGAATTTTATTGTTATATTGGTAAAAGTTGTTAAAAGAATAAATTAAATAAAATCTTGTATCATGTTTCACATTTTGAAACATGTTGAACTATTTTAAAAGAACTGAACGAGCAAGTCAACAATCAATCAAGTCAAGCAAAACATTTTCTAAAGCATACAAACATTTTTATATCTTTTCATACTTTTTCTTAGCATACGGGTACTTTAACCCAGTTCAGTGCTACTTCACTAGTGGGTACAACTATCAGCCTTCCTGTAATTCAAAATTCCTTTTAAAGCAAAAAAGGAGAATATGTCATAATGCGTATGTGACATTTTGTTCTGAAGAACCACAGAACACAGGGTTTAATGCAATCCTTTTCCTTCCAATATTTACCCACAAGGATCCCATGTAGTTAGGTGACTAACAAGCATAATCTTCCTTAGGACCTCACCTACAGAATCTTAGCTCACATTTGCTAAACAGACATCACACGGCCAACTCTTCTGGAGAGTTTCACACAGTATTTGATGCACAATGTTTGACACAACTAGCATTACATCAAGTTGTCACCCAGTGACTTAGAGGTTGACATACTTCTTTCCAGTACAGACATGGTGTGTTGTTTGTTCAAGTGTGCCTTGGTAGTCAATTATGTAAGACATAATATAACATAAGGATGATTTAAAATGAAGATCACTGTCTTATTATTCACTCAGATGTGTCATGAGACACACTGATTTTGGAATGCCTACCTTGAACTCGGCTATACATATTAAAGTAGGATTTGTGAGTTGTTCAGGTACTTATCCAAATCCTTGTCTTGATGTGGTTGGAGGCTTTGCGAAGGCCACAGACAATACCACTGACAAAAATGAGACTTCCAACTGCTTGGAACTAGTAGTCCTACTACTGTGTATCTATAAATATATCCCATGAGCAGAGCCAACTGTGAGGTTGTGAAGTGCATTTCTTTTTCTGGTTAATATATCACTCCGTAGAATCATAATTTGAGCTCAAGTGAGTTGAGCTCAAAAGCCTCCTTCTAGGCATATCAGTATGAAAGATATTATTTAAAAATTATTTAGGACCAAATCTGTCACAATTACATAACATAAGAGTAAGTCTCAAATACTTTTCTTGCCTATGGTGCAACTGATGATTCTGAAAAAGCACCAGTAAGCATCCAGGTATACGACGATTCTGTGGGTAGCAGCAACATGTAAAAGAGGTAAAACCAAAACCCCTTGCAGCAAGTTCAAAACAACAGATAACGTGGCTGCAGAAGATGCGGTTGCAGCAACAAGGCCACTTGCGCAGCAATCCGAGGAAGCCTTTGGCAGCCCTGCTCCTGGGCTGGGTCCCGTGCAGCACGCCCACCTCGCGCTCCGAGCAGAGCCAGCAGCGCGGAACCCTGCAGCCTCTGCTCACACGGTCTCTGTCCGTGGTGCTTACGCTGCCAAGGCCCCAGGAGTCGCATCTAAACCCATTTTACATCATGTAACATCCATCAACATCCTCAGTAACTACGAGAGCAGAACAGACCAAACCGGCGTTAACTAGGAGGAGCAAAATACTTCCACGAAGTTGCAGGGATTTTCAGGTTGCCACCCGGACTGTAATACTTCTGTTTTTCCCCCATATCTCTTGAAGTCTTCCTACAGAACAACGGTCTGCAGTGTTCCTTCCACTTTAGTGTTGCCAGTACACAAAAACATACTGAAGTAGTTTTCACGTGTATAATTCTTGTGAATCACAATTTAAGAAATGGGTGTTCAAATGAAGCTTCTCAAAATGTTTATTTCCAAATTTTCATACTCTGAGTTGTACAGCACATTAAAACACTTAAGAGACTACCTCACTTACGGTTATTAGTTCCCCTTTGGAATATAACAATTAAGTCAGTTTTAAAAATATAGATCAATAATTCCTAAAACAATACATGGAAATACAAGATCTACATCTTCTTCCAAGCATTCACAAATTCTAATGTTAAACAGAGAGGCTCTAGAAAATGAACCATTCTGTACCGATATCGGTTTTGCATCCAACTCTAATAGCAGAAAGATCTCTCGATTTAGTAAATACTCTCATTTGACTGTTTAGTTCACTGATAAGCTACAATCAATGAAAAAAATTCAATGAAAAAGTAAATGAAAAATGAAAGAATCTGTATTACTATACATTTTTATTGTCTATAAACACAATTTTTTAAAAAAGTACATAGCTTGGTGTGACTGCCATGTTTGCTTTTACACAATTTCCAGTTTTGCCAGCAGTGAGGCTTTCTGATCACTGACTAGTGCTAACCTTGGAAACAGTCCCACCCCAACCACCCTAGATCTAAGGGTTCATGTTTGTGCACTATTGACAGCTGCTGAGATCTTTCAGCCAGGTTGTAACATATTTAATAAATATTCAATATCTGCTAACATTTGATGCATGTCCTGATGTATGGCGGTATTTTATCATTAAGTTCTGAGATTCCGGCAGTGCATAGTACAGGACTGAAGAGGTTGAAGGTTACAATATCTATACAGCTATCTATACCTGCCCCAGTAGAATTCAATTAAAAAAAAGACTTGGTTTGACATGACATTTTCCTTAATTGCAAATGGATTTCACAGCACTTGCATATGAACCCAGCAGGGGTTCTTTCCAAATACCAAGTATGATGCTGATGAGTCCTATCACCTGACTCAATTCCACTCCATCCTAACGGAGTAAGTCCGTCCTAATGACAGGATTCACTCAATCCAAACCCAGGATTTAAAAATTCTATGTAATCTTTAGATCTGAAAGCATTGAAGATGAATCACCCTAAAAGTCACAAGAGTTCCCTAGAAATCTACTGTCGACTGCTCAGAAATGAGAAGAAAGCTATTACCAGGATTGTAAGTCAAAGTTGTCTTGGACAGAACTAAAAATATAATTTAACTCAATGCTACCAATACACCTTCTCTTGACTTTACCGCTCCTTACATTACCACACGGAAGTCAACAAAAACAAAAATATCAAATAACTGAAAATAATCTTAAAACTGTATTACAAATCACTCCTAGCACACAGAAAAAGGAAGTAGAACATATACAGACAACAAATTAAAATATATTCACAATCCTCTATATGAAATTGGTGCCCTTATACAAATGCTGAATCTGAATATCAGGTGAACCCAATTAACCTAATTTGATGCTTTCCCATACCAAGACATTTATTTTAGATGTTACACAAAATCCTTCAGGATACTATTAAAAAAAAAAAAGGCTAAATAGGCTGCAAAGGTTATGACATTAATTTTACTGTCATTCTCATGCTTTAAGCAGGCATAAAACTAAAAATCTCATCCTCTGGGAAGGAAAAACTACCTGAAAGTAATTATAGTACTTATTATCATAATAGTATTAAACTAAACCACAATGACCCTAACTGAATTTATTTTTGGAGCCTTTTGTTAGAAGAACAAAGCTTCTCAAAAATGTACCTTCAAATGCAGAGAACATTATCTTAGGTACTGGAAGAAAGCATTAAATCAAATCTTGTAATTTCATATTAAGCTTAATTACAAATTGTGATTTAAAGCACGTAAAGAACTATTAAATAATACTATATAATTTCATTTGAGAATCAAAATGTTCAGCTAGAAAGAAACATTAAAAACATAGCACAATTTAGAAAATGTTCTCCTAATAGAAGCCCCTGAGATGTTCATTTATATTTTAAAAGCAATTTCAATTGCTTGATTTTTCAAAACTGTCTTTTCACAGACTGCACTATCTCATAAACAAGGGTGCCATGCAACTGTTATTGAGAAATCCTTCCTCACAAACTAAGTTCCCCTGCTCCAAAGTGTGAAAGAAGGGTATTTACCTGCCCAATCATTGTAACTCCCAGAAGAAATACTATAATCTCTAAATATTTTAAGGTTGAAGTAGACTCAAAGTAAAAGATTAAAACGGTCAAGTTATGCAGTACAACAAAATTCCTGGGGAAGGTAGAAGAGACATACCTAAAGACTGATTGGTGTGACAAACAAAAGCATTTGTTCAAGCAAGTACATCTGCCAAAACCCTGCAGCGCTTGGCTACCTTAAAAATCAAGTACAAGGCATTATGCCAATTGGTTTAAAAAAAAAAAAAAAAAAAAAAATCAAACAAGCAACGGATGCCTTGCATTTCTGAAAACCTTCAAAATTCTGCATTTCACTATCCAAGTCTTCAACTGCAAAAATATGACTAGTTTTCACTGAAATCTTCTTAAATCATATTTTTATATTAAGATTTTATCTTACAACAGCATATCCTCATCCTTCTATTATATAAGCAAGAGATACCAACATATTTGCTAAGTACAGTTTGCTTAGAAGTAAGACATTGCCGTGTTTCCGTAGATAGGTAATTACTCAGGAAGAAACGTGTCTCTACAGCAGACACTTTTTGGCTGGGTCCATTTGGTATTTTCAGCAGACTGCCAGAAAGAAACAGAGGCCTCATTCCCAAGTGGTCACTTTCCCCAGCATAGACCCTTCAGAACCTACAACAGATTGTATGCCAAACCAGCCTGGTTTTTAATTTTTGGTCATACAATGAGCTGGACCAGTCAGAATACCCTTCCTTAAAACCTTACATGCACTGAATGCCCCAGCAGCAATCCTGGATAAAAATCCTTCACTTCGTACCTTGCTATGGGATCTATATAATGGCTCTCTGGCAGAGCTGCTTTATGTCCATCTGTCAGCATGGAACTGTGCCCGCAAGACAGGTTCTGTGCTACTTCCAATAACCTTTTGTTGATAATAAAAGCCTATTTATGGAACAACACAGAGCATCGTTCTGCTCAACAGAAAAAGCAAATTAAAGATATTTGCCTTTCTTGAGGAGATAAATTCTAGGAACCCAACTCTAATTTTGTTCAGTTGTGTGAGTACACACAAGCACATGCACTGCAAGAAGTCAGAAAGTTCCAACAATGTGCTACTACTGCAGACAGATCTGTACACATCCTCAGGAATTCTTGTTTTACAATTGTTACTATCTCCAAGTTAGAGAGCTCGAGAGCCTGTGTGGATTCCATAAGAGTCAAGTTTCTCATAAAGGTGCATGGGAGAAGAAAGTTAGAAAAGAAGCAATATAAATTATTTTATGAAGCTACATGTCACTGCACTGCATGAATATGAGCATAAACTTAGCTGAACAGCTCCTTTACTTTAAATATCACAAGGTAATTTCTGCTCAAGAATACTGCTTCTATTCAAAAAAAAAAAAAAACCCTAAAAGGGAAGAGCAAAGGGCACCAAGAGTGTTGTTATGCCTAATATTCGACATTTAATAAAATGTCAAAACCTAACAGTTTTTTTCCATATTTCCACAGATTTTCACTTTTATGTTTTCCTTCATAAATACCTTCTTGGTAAGATAGTGGCATTCAAAGCCATATTAAGTCCTATGAATGCTCCAAATCTGTATGAGATACGCATTTTTCCCACCCTACTGTTTTACAAAAATCAAAGCTCTTTGATTAAAAATACAGTCCTGGATCTTACAGTCGTGAAAATAGCTGTGAAAAGTGAATCATTAAATGCCTGCATTTTTTTCTCTCGATTCTGAGGATAGGTGGAAACAACAGTTTTGGAATTATAATCTGCTCATTTTGTTTTTACAAGATACTACATGAAATATATACAATCAACAGTTCTGTCAATTTAAATTCAAATTAATTTAATATTAAAAAAATCAGAGACTAGTAGATTTAGCTAGCAAAAACTACTCTAGAATTTACATTAAGATTCCAACCTGCACAATTCCATTTACTCCTTTTTTTTCCCCCCCCTCTCTCACACTAGTCACAAATTAAGATAAATTTACTGTTTGGATCCAAGGCCATAATAACTTTTGTGTACAGTACTGCAGTTCCACAAAATAGATTCTGTCTTCCTGCTCTTCTAGTCATATATAATAAAATGCCAACCACAGTGGAACAGCAGTGTAACACCTACGGTTTTCAGCCAGGAAAGCAGCTTGCAGCACCTAATTGTGAGACTTTTTTACTCGGTTGCTGCTCATAATTAATGACAGTATAGAATACAGAATTTATCTTTTACCCTGCATCTGTTACAACACATTAGCTTTCTTTTCAAATAAACAACATCACAAGTACAAGCCAGCAATTTCATTACAATTATACCAGAAATTCCATAGCATTAGCTGCATAACCCTAACTGTATACACATATTCACAGAACCATTCAGTCAGCCAAGACCTCTGTAGATCGTCCACTCCAACCTTCCTGCTCGAAGGAGGGTCCATGCAGAGCTCACACGAGCTCTGCGTGGAGGTTGCTCAGGTCTTTGCCCAGCAAGGTCTTGGAAACTTCCAACCTCAGCAAACACTTTTCAAAAGAGTCAGGTGACATTTATCACTGAACAACAAAAGAACAACCTGAAAAAAATCACAGTAACATCAGAGTTACTTATGCAGGACAGGATGTTTCTGCAGTTACTGTTCCAATGCTTTCACCACACTTCAGAATTAGCTAAAAAATTACTCTAAAAAACTCTGGAAAAATTCTATATATCATGCTATTCTGAAGAATTAAATAGAAGGACAGAGAAGGAGAATATTTATAGTACATTCCTCCATATCCTTTTTTATTTACTTGCTCTTACATTCACCAGAGTAATTCAAAGAGTAAAATGAGGTTAACATATGATGCCATGTGACACAAGACAAATGTATAAACAACAACAAAGATTACTAAATGAAAACACACCACTTGCATACTGTTTTGGCTTTGTCATCTTCCTGCACTTTGCCAGTTGAAGAATAAGCAATTACTCATAACAAAGACAATTTGCTAGTGGAAATGAAGTTCTAGGATTCTATTAATTATCAGTTAGACCATGGAAATAACCAACCAGGACTGAAATGCTGAAAGTAGAGCAAGTGTGACTGGTTGGAAATGGCCTCAGAACCACAGCTGGTGCTCAAATTATGTAAATACTAAACAAGCAACAGAAAAGCATGAATCACTTCTGTTCTCACAATGGCACTTTTGGTTATTCAAATACTAACCTGAATCCCTCAGGGTATGGAGCAAAAGATAAAACTTCTTGTGCCATTCATAAAGGATTTTGTACACAGTTTGCCTTGTTTAATGAAGTCTGGATATGTTTTTAACATCCTCCTTAGAAAACAGATAACCAACTTCTGATGAAAATTTAGCAAGCTAAAAAAAACACTGGACTTTGCAAGGCCAACTGCCTTGCAAGAATTCTGACCCAAATAATGGTATTGTTTCCTATTTCACAGCTGCAAAATTGAGCACAGTACTAAATTCTGCTGCTGTACTGTGTCAGTAAAATGAATATATCATTTATAGTGTTTCTATAAAAATTTTATTCATGGGGTTTCTTAAAAAGTCAGCCTCAGTCAGAAAGCTACTCAAAAACACATTGTGTCTCTATACAAAAAAAAAAGCTAGTATATTTTAAAAAGTGACTCCAATGTGTCATATTGGCAGACATAAGCAAAACAAGCCAAAAAGACGTATACAAATATATAGTATAGAGCAAAGGGTTAAACCTAAGACTGTGTCCAATCAGCCCAAAAATCAGTTAGCCATGGCTGTATGTATTTCTAACATGTTAAAATTCAAGTTGTTAAAGTACCTTTAGTAAAGTACCTTGTAAAAGTACCTTCAGCAATAAGAACACTACACAAACTTTGGCACTGTAGATGGAGAGAATTCCCAGTACATAATTTAGCTGAAATTACTGTGCAGACCTGAGGGCAGTTCAGCTCCGGGCTGCACTGCAGCAGCTCAGAAAGTTGAGTACCCAGTTGCATCCATTGCGCTGCTGCACAATGTTGGTTCTAACCACACGTTAGCACCAACCTTAAAACAAAGAGGTAAGAATATTCTACAGATTTCTCTAACTTTGGTGACACGGTTTGATCCAGGAGCAACATAAAACAGTGCATTTTGCTCAAAGTGGCAAGTCATTTGCCATAGAGTATACAAGACAACATGCAAGAGGAAGTGTATTCCACATTCTATGACTTCCTTAAAGGAATCTTTCTTTTTTTCAACGAGTTACTGCTGTCTGACAGCACAGTCACTGATGAAACATAAGCTCTTATTACAAAAACCCTCACACAGCTAAACACATGAAAGAATATATTGAATTCTAACTTGTGCTGGTTCACCGCCTTTAGTCTCTTGTGTTGTTTTTATTGTGCAAATTATCCTTGCCCATGTAATTTTCATTTTTGTATCCACTATCCAGTTTGTAGTTTGAAATATGTTAAAGACACTGAATTTCAAAGACTATCGGACATACTTAATGAAGTGCCCTCAAAACATTTCCATGGTGAAAAAGATGTGAAATAAACACGTCAAAATTATTCTGGCCATTGTCTAACAGGCAGCTGTGGTGCTCAGACTACACTAACCCTGGGAACATTCTTCTTTCTTTATTAGTCTCCAGCTTTGCCTTCTGTTCCTAAGGGTATTTGTATTCCTAATTCAGTCAGTTAAATCTCAAACCTAGCAAATTCAAACTGCAATAGCACTTCACCAGAAAAACAGTTTAGTACAATCAGGGTGCTAAAGTGATTAGGTTTTTAACATTGCAAACTGGATAATGCAATAGGGTGCACTTCCAGCAAGTCTGAAGGGGAGAAGGTACTGAGAGAAATGGTTGAAATGCAGGAGGGCAATTTCAGAAGCACCTAGACAACCTGAGGGAGTGAATGGGCTATCAGGAATCTCTGAAATTCAAAGGCCTTTGCAAGGAATTACTCCAGACAGAAGTACAAGTTATGGGGGCTGACTTGCTTGAAAGCAGCTATGAAGAAAAGGCCTGTAAGTCTTGGTAGAATGTTTCATAAACCCATGTCTACAACTCTAGACAACCTCTTCCTAAGAAAAGTATGAAAGTACTTCTGTTTTTAGTTAGCACTGCTTCAAGTACGCTGCAAGAATATCTGCCTTATTTCATAGGCTGCCCTTAGACAGTCAGAAATGTGTTTGGAAAGTATCTAATAGGAATGACGAGGCCTTTCTCTTTCTATTATGACACGAAAGACCTAAAAGACTTGCAGAACATCCAAGTCTGGAGTCTATAGGCCAAGCTAGGGCTGCACATCAGGAAATTTCACCCATGTTCAACCTTGTGAAGAAATCTGAGTTAGAAGGGTAAACATACAGTTAATCTGTGATTTTAAGATAACACAGGACATGGATCTTAGATTGAGGGCTCCATCAATAAGCCTGCTCAGTAGGTGGAATTGCAAACAAGATGACTTTGGTCTTAAAGGAAGTGGTCTTTTATTTCTCATCATATGATTTGGGGAAAAAAAAAGTCTCCTTGAGAAACTGTCTCCTAATCTAGTATTAAAGATAAAATTATTCTTGGCAAAGAGGGACAGGTGCTTTTCCTTACACTGTCTGTTTTGTGATGCAAGACAAGTGCCATGGTGACCAATGTAATCTTTGTCCTGTTCTTAAATGTACTGCGGGAAGAATATACAGACCTCATGGATTATTTTGAGCTCCACGATCCTAATATATATAGAGACTGACAGCTAAATCTGCCATGCTGTCTCTTACGGCTCATAAACTGCCTCCTCACATGCTCCACAGTGCCTGGGTAAGGGAGGGAACGAAAGGAGACTCTTCCGTAGATGCTCGCTAGATGCACCTAAACAGTAGAAACATCCTCATTATGACATGCAGAGATTGCATTCTGCAACATAAACTGATCTCGTCAGCACCGATTGCCTGGATCAAGCAATTATTACAGCATTCGGTAACACAAGATTGTACTGGCCAGAGGCAAAGTCCCGCCACCGCAGTCAGTCACTGTGAGATGTGATCAAGAGCAGCCCCAGCCACAGACTGATACAAGGGCATGATTATAACAACACACTAATGCTGCTGACCAATTCTGTCTGGTGTTTCTTCTCCATTTCTAACTCAGCCCAACCTTCGATATTCTTGGGTCATGGACCTTTCCAATTCTGTGCTTGTAGAGCAACAAAGCATGGTGGCCTTAAAGCAGAATAAGGGGTCCTGCAAGCTAGGGCAATGCAAACAAATTATCCTCTATTCCTGTTCGTACAGGAGTATGGGGTAAATCTTACCCAGCACTTTAACCCCTGCAAATGCTCAGGTTCAACACATTTTTGACATGACTCATTCTTTTTAAGTTTAACTTACTTCCAATAAACAGTATTCCCGTATCTAAGAAGATCCCCAATTCCTTGTTCCAACATGTATGACCTTACACTTGACTGCATTAAAACAAATTTGGCCCAAATGAGGTACTGTTATCAAATGTCAAGATGAGTTCCTGTTCATGTCTGTTACTTAAAACACTGCTTTTAGAAGTTGCAGATATATTCTAATTTCTTCTAGATCACTGCCAGAGATACTGAATATTGGGGCATCAAAACCCCAAAACACCTCTAAACAATGGCATGAAATTCATTTTGTTTGTTTGTTTTAATAAGATCTAGCTGATGTTGGTTTCATTGATCTTTTACACTTATCACAGAATGGTTGAGGTTGGAAGGGACCTCTAGAGATCATCTAGTCCAACCCCCTGCTCCTGCAGGATGCATGGGGTGGCACAGGTAGGTTTTGAAGATCTCCAGAGAAGGAGACTCCACAACCTCTCTGGGCAGCCTGTGCCAGGGTTCTGTCCCCCTCACAGGAAAGAAGCTCTTATAAAGCTTTCTAATTTAGAAGAGCAACTAAAAACCTTTCAGAAGTTTTCTTATGGCAGTACTTTATAACACCTCATAACTTTTATTACTTTTGTTAATCCAAATTAAAACAAGTATATCTAACAAGACTTTTTTCTCCTATAAAACCATTTTGTAAAGCATGAATTATGCAATTCTTTAAATTTTTTATTGGCTCTATATTAGTCTGCCTTTTACTTCATATATTGCTCAGATCATGTTTTTTTGATTTTGAGCACCTTATCCTCCAGTCTTCTAGAACATCTCCACTATCCTACAATTTAATAAAACTCATAATTAGTAATTCAGGTAAGTTTTTTCTTTCCTTTTTTTTTTTTTTTTTTTTTTTTTTTCAAGTGTGTGTACAGCAAATTTAAAAACATTTAAATTTTTATTTGAT
>JAWLRI010000951.1:507596-525230 GCA_034781795.1 Crypturellus tataupa | reverse complement strand
TTTTTTTTTTTTTTTTATTTTTTTTTTTTTTTTTTTTTTTTTTTTTTTTTTTTTTTTTTTTTTTTTTTTTTTTTTTTGCAAGTGTAGGTACAGCAAATTTAAAAACATTTAACTTTGTAGTTGATGCTCCCATAATAAATTCAACTTTTCAATTACTAATGACAGAAAATATAGGATGTAAATGTATAATCCGGTCTATTTCTGCATAAAAACATTATTTATTTAATATTGCAACTATTTTTATGTCCAGAAGTCTTATCATCCTTATCTTTTATTGGACTTACCATTACTAAGCTTATGTATCTTTAAAGAAACAACTTCTATAGTTCAAGAAATCTACTTTACCCTGCTGCCAATTTAATTTAATTTACCTCTTTAAACAGCTATTTCCCAGCTTTCTAGTGCTTGCCATAATTAGGTCCCTATTTTTTTAAAAAAAAAAATGCATTGTTAACTTAATTTCCCTTCTCCAGTTTGTTTTAACCAAACAAATCATATTTCCTAACAGAAGGACTGCTCAGGGAATATCTAATCAGCAAACAATTAATGTTTCTTCAGACATTTATGTTTAAGTATTTCTTGCTTTTAATGTTTTTCCTCTTAGGATTGAAGTAGAGATACAAGACAAACACGTTCTATACACCCATAACATAGAAAATTAGATCAAAATTGCTAGTATCAAAATTCCTAGCAACTATATAGTACTATTTATTCTACAGGTGTCAGAAAGAAACACTATGTTGAATTAACAAGAATAACATGGCTTTTGTATAACAGAAAACTGTTCAATATATACACACACATATGAATACATATGTGCCTATGTGCCTACACATACATATAAAAAAATAAAAGAAGCTTCAGAAAATTCAGCAGTGACAACTGATGTATCAGCAGAAGGTCTGATACATGCAACAGACTGAATTCTCCTAGTTTTCCTTTCTTCCAACTACAGAATGAGTTTTAAAGAAGTGCTGAGTTAAATTTGTAACAAGGCTCTATCATACTTTGCCCATTAATACACAGAGACAGTATCCTTCAACTTATGTTCTGATTTTCCAGAACTGTTGATGTAGGCAGCAATATTTAACCACAGGAAATTCTGGAAGGTTTTTTTGTGACATTTTACATTTCACAGGGACCCTCAAAATAAATGCTGATTAAATATGATTAACGTTGAAATTATTTGGCTCCATTATCATTTTCATTTTGAAGATATGATTTTTAATTTATCATTTGGTTTTATCTTGAAAGCTTAGCACTAAAAACCACAGTATACAAGCCGAACTAAAGAACATGATATCCAGTTAAGATTTAGATAAGAGTTTTAAAACATAAACTACATTAGATTCTGGAAGAAAATCATTTCTGAAAGAAAAATAATCAATGTTTCCCTTTCAGTAAGGCAGGAAAAGCCTGCGTGTTATTTCTACTATATTCTTTTTTTTCCTCTAATTAAAGTTCATTAACCTTTCAGTAACAGCAAAACAACTTAAGATATATGTCTTAAACCTTGTATTTTTAAATGTACACTGGGAACAAGCCAACAATCTGTATCTCTTTTCTGCATCAAACATTCATTCAGTCAACCCAACTACTTTTTTGAGCACTGCAAGGGAGATAAGACCTAATGGTGATAACTGCTAAAGACATTCCTCCCTTTTCTTCTACAGATACTTCCGATCTCTTTGAATTAGCTTACTACATACAGGCCTTATGATCCATAGCACATAAATGTCAGTGACTGTGCTACATGCCTGCATGTTCTTTTCTTAAATAAAATTCAGTTCAATAGCTATTCATTTCCCCAATCCTCTAATTAATCTAAGTATATATATTTCCATTAATAACATTTACTTTTACAAATGAATAGATAAAATCCCTCATTTTTTTTCCAATATTGTGGCATAAATAGTTTGTAAATATTTGCAACTCCTCTGCAGTAACTATAACACCTATTTTTAAAAAAAGAAAAATCTATAGAGTAGAAACAGAATATATTTTACACAAGGAATTCACTTGAAGTTTCTGAGATGCAAACTTTTGAACAGGATTATTTTTAAAAGGCCAAAAGCAAAGTAACAAGTTTAAAGCACAGACATAAACTTAACAGATAATGGAAAATGGACAGAAGTACTTTGGGTATCATAACCAAAGGCAAAAATAGAACACCTTTTAAACAGTAGAAACACATGTACAATAAAGAAGCCCTAAAATATGAAGAGAACTTCAAAAAAATGCTAGGGCTATTCCATCTCAAATGGTAAAAATGTCTGGATGATTCCTTCTCCTTGGGCACAGAAAAAAATTTCTGTGAACATACTTAATCCATCTTTTTTCATATACTAAATAACATTCTCTAAATTTAGTAAGTCTGGTAGTATAATTTAACATTAGCTAAGCCTACCAGGCATATTTTATTCCTGTATTTATCTACAGAAGCAAAAATGTTTTAACAAGTTAGTAAGAGTTACAAAGAAGATATTTCCATCACTGAACCTGCACTGCTCTCCATTAATGGTCACAAGTAAGAGCTACCTGGGACCTTCCCAATGACACTACTGTAAATGTGAATAACTGTAGAGAGCAAGGATGTTTACAGCTGTATTATTCCTTGCCTCCAAGCCCAGCTTCAAAATTTTTATGTAGCTGAAACTGGTGCATGTGCTCATACTTGTTACTACATATAAGATGGTTTTGCTTTATTCTGGAACAGGGAAGAGTGATTTGGATAGTGGTGTGATAACTTTACCTTCCTCCCCTCCATGTATGTAACAGTTACTTTTTATTTTTTGTCTAAGTAGTTCATATATTATTGGAAGCACTTCTTTCAAAGTTCACAAACTTTGCTTTCAGTCTATATGGCCTCAGTGGATTTAATTATTTCCAGATAAACAACAAATTATTTTATTGTCAATGGGTATAACTCAGAAATCAAGACTTTCAACAGATCACAACACAGGGTCAGACTGTCCTTTGAGGCACAGAACACAAGGACAAAAGGCAACAGACAAATTGGGAAAATTTGGATATATTAAGAACAAAAGGAAAGAGAAAAATAACCACAATGAACATCGCTAAACACTGGAGCAGTCTGCCCAGGGGCATGGAATGATCGTGCCAGGAGATCCTCAGAACTCTCCAGATGAAGGCCTGGAACCACCTTACCAAGCTATGACCACAGTCCTGCTCAGAGCTAGGGCCTAGATCTCATTATTCTGATTCTACAGTGGGTGCTCCAAGTTGCACATGACTATTGGGTTTATCCTTTTCCAGCTTAACAGCTTTTTTTCTAAAAAAAAAAAAAAAAAAAAAAAAAAAAAAAAAGCCCAAGTGTTAAAAAATAAACCTCTCAAAATAAATTATGACTCAAACTAACTTTGGTATTTTTGATTTCTCAACTTTTTACAGTGCTACCATGGTATCCTCCCCTCCCCAACCTTCCTCTTCAGAAACTCTGCTTCACAGTTTATATCTTCTAAAGTATCAGTTTAGAACTTTAGTAACTAAAATACACATTAACGATAAAGAATAAGTGATAGTCAAAATACATATATGAAGTCAGTAAATACTACTAAATATATAAGGAAAACAGACACAGTAACATAGTCTTTTTATAAAGGACTGCTATGCTTTATAGAGGTTATGCTTATGCTTAATCTAAGCATGAGTATCATAGCCAAATGACACAAAAATAACACTGTTAAATTATATACACACACGCATGCACGTAAATATAAAGGAACAAAAATGAAAGGTATACAGCAAAAAGGCTGCCAGGTACCACACAAATTTATTTTGAAGTCAATGCTGTGGAACTAGCATGTAAGGAGCCCACCAAACTGGAAATGTAGAGAACTGCTGGAAGATAATCATGTTGGGATTGTTTTACACATCTACAAGCTGCATCTGCTCCACAATTATCCCAGCGGAGCCAGTAAATGCATCCTCAGAACTAGGGCAAATGTGAGAGAAAGGGAAAAGTTAACTTTCGTTTTGCAGCTCCAGGGTTAACTATTTTATCAGAGCAATTAGCAACATTTTAACCATAACTGATCTCTATATACAACATATTTAGTCTCTCAAAACAGCTGCAGACATAGAAATTGTCCTTAAATGTCTAGTCAGGCAGCACTCTTTGATGTGACTATACTTCAGTGTATGAACTTTGAAAGTGAGAAACCATTTCATCTAAAAACAAAATTTCTGCAGTTCTATGAAATGTGCTATTACACCTGATGCATGTTAGATTTGTTTACATGTTACTTTTTATAGCCTATTTCAAACCAAGGCACTTAGCCTTGCCTTAGATAAGTGAAATGAATTAATTACTATCAAATCCCAGGCATATTTATGCATTTTGTCATAACAGTAATTTACATGTCTCCTCAAGGAGAGGTCTTGTAAAACTCCGAATATAAAAATACTGTTCACTCCATTGTCTGCAAGCTTACAAAACACCTAATTCAAATTATTCCCTAATTTTTACAGTAGCTTGTTAATTGTTCAACCAAAGCTTGCTTCTCTGCATTAAATAGACTGATTAGGCTCAATTCTCTGCAACAAGGCTGCCAGGATCACTTTGCCTTCAGCACATTAGAGGTGTCTAAATCAAAGGGGTTATTTTTAAATAAAACCTTCAAAAGATCAGCATACACACACATAATATATAGAGAGAAGCACATCAGATGAACAGCACCAGTCTTTACCCTTTAACATACTCTCAAAACAAAAAGCAGGAGATAATTTGCACTGTTTGCACGCTTTCCATCAGAAGAAAATTCATCACCTCTTAGGGAATTTCTCTTTGCAAAGGTGAAACTCATAACAGCGAGTCAAGTCTGTTACACTCTGAACATTAGATGGTCATAAATTAAAAGTAAATTCAAAACAGGTCACCTTTAATTACAATACAATATGTAATTCCTCACTGTCTTCATCTGAGGAGGAGTGAAATTAAACAGGAAAAATAAATCTATACTTACTATTAGAGGGTAAACAGACATACAGTACAGCTGCACTCACTTTCATCCAACTTCGAGATAACCAGCGTTTTCGTAACAATGTCAAAAATAAGCTGTTGTGATAAAAGCTTCAACCAAAACCTCTAACCCCTGCTGCTTTGCTGCTCAGGAAGATGGGAAACCTTAACAATGTGCTTAATACCTAATGTCACTACTTGTGTGCAAGTCTCCTCTGTATGGCATTTCCTAAAAAATCTGATAACTGAAGAGCATATAAAGATAATCCTAAATGATACAGGCATGATTTAATTTCACCACTTCAGCAATATCCTCCTCTGTCTCTTCACTTACACTCATTTGGTGCTTCATACGAAAATTGCATAAATGCATCATCCCAGCATCCATTTGCTGTGTGTTTGAATAACCTGCTGCCAAGACCCTCAGGGTTTAACAACAAAAACTTATGTATTTGACAGCCATGCTCTCTGTAATTATATGATATAACGTTAGCCAGGACTTGGCAGCATACTGACCATATTCCACTATAACTAGGTCATCAAAATAATTTTTAACCAGAATTATTCTTTAATATGACATATTTTCATTAAAATACATTCTTCTAACCCTTCACCAACATAGCAGCACAGTTAACAACATGAATACCAATTGGTCAGCTTTCTATCTATATAGTAAAGCACATACATGCTCTCATACATACATGAAAATCAAACTAAGTGGAGGGATGGAGTCATTATAATTTTTTACCTTCCTAAAGTTTTCTTCCACTGAGCTCAAGTACAGTTACACATTCATAAGACTACAGAAAATTAGACCTTGTGGGCCTCAAACTGCCAACCATTCAACAACTGGGAAGTATTTTCTAGCATCTGAGTTACAAGCACAAAACTGTATCAAAACAAAACTTGCACAGCAACCCATTAAATAAGGCTAATGTTGGGAAAAAAAAAAGTTTCACCTTTGACAGAATAATAATTCTCTGACACTGCTTATGCATGAAGCAGCAAAACTTGGAGCACTTACTGAATCAAAGCTGCCCAGAACCTTCAGCTACTGTCTTTGGCAATCAATGCCAACACAGCAACACACTAAACTGCTCATATCCTAGGAAAAAAAAAAAAATGACCATCTTGCATCTTTCTTGGAACTGTGAGAAAACTGCACAGAGGTCAGGGAAAGCGAACTTCACTCGCTTTTTTACAGCCGATTCCTCCAGATTAGCTAAAGAGTGGCTCAGAGGCAGCAGGCAGAAAGTCTCTATGCCTCTGCAGAGCAGCAGAACACTTTCCACACCTCCAAATATATTTTCAGCAGAATGCACTCACTTCTACTAAAAGGAAAATAATATCTCATCTGTTGATATATCACAAATTAAAAGTCTGAAGAAATGTAGGTTAAATGAATTACATGAAAGAGGTGGAAGTGAGTAGTATCTTCTCCTTTTCTGTAGGTTACACAACTACTGCAAAGATCTCAAAATGCAAAAAGCCCAGCAGTTTTACATTCGAGAAAGTTTTAAATGATTTGCCAATTATTTTTCAAAAGTGAAACATTACAGTCAAAATCATAACCTATTTTCCAAGTGTATTAAGAAAATAAAATCTTTTATGTGAAATGTAAGTCACTCAAGTAGGATTCAGCAAATTCTAAACCTGCACAGCTGATTTGTCAACTACTTGGCTGTTAACTCTGATTTTAAAAGACTGATGTGTTACCTTATTATCTCTTGAAAGGATTTCACTTAGGACTGCACAGCAAAAGAATGAGTACATAGCCTATCTCATACAGGAAGGAGAGATTTTTATCCTTGAAAAACAGGAGGTTCGCCCACACGATCACCTGGGACAGACTTGGCCAGTGCAAGCAGGCTAGAAGGTTATAGGAGCCTGGGAATGTTTAACATCAAGAAAGTAATTACAGCCCAGCAAGATCAGAAGGAATTACACAGGAAATGTGAACAGTAACCCTTTCATGCCAACAAAAAAGCCATGAAAAACTGAACTCTTGACTGCCTGCTGCCAAGCTACAAGGCTGTACAAACCAACTGCAAAAAGCAAGAATTGAAAAAACACTACATATTACTAGCCCATAAATTCACAGTGATGTGGTAATATGCTTCCAAAAATAGAATCCATGGACTTTCTTGTTATGATGTATATGCTGCATAATTAAAGTGCAGAAAAAAAAAACAAACATGAAAAGACATCTAACATCACATAAGAATGGTCAGTAGTTTCCTTAGATCTTTTTTTTTTTCTTTTATGCTGACCAGTCTCCTCCCTAGAAGGTGGTCAAACATCTTGTTCTTATTTAGCAAAGGAAAACCTCCTTCCAAAATAAATAGTAAGCAAGCAAAAATGCTAACTCTCCTAGTTATCTATTCCCCAAAAATCAGATCTCTCAAATTCTGAAATAAACCCCAACGTTCAACAGAATGGGTTCAAGCTATTTCATACCAAAGAGATTTCTATTCCCTGGAAACACGAGGAAATCTGAGTAATCTGCCTGTGGCTGAAAGCAGTTACAAAGCCTTCAAGTGCCATTTTGGAAAGTGAACCAGAGATCACACACACCAGCTCTTTACACAGTCCTAGGAACCATTTTAATTAAGCATGAGACTTTAAGCTCTCCACCAGAGCAAACTGTGTGCCTTTAAACCAGCTGAGAGGCAATGCTGTAAAGTACTAGCAAATAACCCCGATCAGACAAGAGATAAGCACGCACTAGACTGTTTTTATGATTTTGTTGATTAAAAAAAAATGTATTTTCCCTATCACATTAAACAAAAGTAATATGCTTCCCTACAAAGGGCAAGAGCCCAGCATCCCACAGATGACAGGAGTTCACTGGTTGCTCTCCAAGGCAGCTCAAAACACAGTTCCCTTAAAGATTTTTTAACAAATTATCAAAATTTCCTCCTGATTACATCCATTCCTTGTAGGGGCTCTTTACAATTTATACCTGAAAACTAATAATTTACCAATATTTTTAAATGAAGAGGTTACTGGTGTTTATTTCCAGAGAGAAACATAACTAAATTTAAAGTTGCAAATATAGAAATATCAAACTCTTGACCCAAAAATATGGTTTTTAATGCAAAAGTGAATTCCAAAGATACTAACTTTGCACATTATTACATTTCTAAATCTGATTGGAGATTTCTATATAAATGTAAAGTATTATCTGGTTTGAGGACATCTAAGGATAATTAACACCTACACATCAATGACTATCTAGTCTGTTCCATAACGCAAGAAAAACATGCGCTTTAAACACTTTCGCCACCACAGTATAAAGCAGCTTTCTAAAAACAACTGAAGACTGAGTAAAAGCATTTTTTCCCCTCAGATAATGACACTATTCACAGATGGACATCAGACAGAAAAGTTGCTAAAGAAAATCTGAAATTATTCTCTGTAAATATCCTCTAGGAATGGTTGTTCTGCGTCAAACAATACTAAACTATGCTGATTTTTGAAACTTATCTGGTAACGTTTAATTAAGTTCTGACTACCTAATGAGCTTTTCTAGTGTTTGAAGTCTAAACAGTTCAACTAAACTGCCTTCAACAATGAACAGCACAAACACTCAAAAAGTAGCTCCATGTAGATAAGAAAACTTTTACTGCCCAGGATGACAATTTCTCCCATCACTGAAATTGGAGTTAAAAAAGGCCTGAGACACTTAATCCTTGATAAGACAGGGTGGTTCCAAAAGTACACAAGTACAATCCAATACACAAGAAAGGATCCTTTTCTTACCCTTCTCTCCCCTCTGTGCCCACCCCCCTCTTTTTTTTTTTTTTGGGAAAAAAAAAAAAAAAGGCAGAGGATGCTTAAGAAAATCTGAGATATCAGCAAAAGCTCTGGCTTCTTAATCTAGATTTTTCCAGGCTTCAATTAAAGTCATTACTCTCCAACTTCTGCATATCAATATTTTTAGTTCTTTATTTTTCACTATTTTCTGAACTGAAACAGTAAGAAATCTATGAAGAAAGCAATTCTGTAGTCAACAGACTAGGTCCTATAGTCAATAAAATCATTATTAATTTAGAAGCAGTATGAGGCTTCAAGCCTTAACATTGCTCCTTCTGGTCCTTCTGGGTCCTTCCCAGTATTTGCAAGGACCACAGGCTTCAGAATTGTGCCTGACCACCCAAGACTTTACTTATTAGAGGGGGAATCTTCCTGTAAATTTAAGGTTTTTACCCTAAAATTGTCAACCATTCACAAGCTCTCCAAAAAGGTCTGGGACTCCAAAAAAATCTGTATCCCAGAATACAGTCAAGTTAAAGCAAAAATTAGCCATCAAATCTGTACCAAATGTAAATATTTTGGTATTGTATCAACATATAAAGGATATAACAATTTCTCTAAATAATTAGCATTATTTACAAAGCCCCATACAAAACATTATCACTTATACCTAAATCACTTGTACTAAAAAGTTTAAGACTAAAGAAATTATGTCTTAAAAAGCGCAAGAATTTCAGTTTTGATGCAAAACATACATATTTATATTTAATAGCCCAATATGTCCTCATCTGTTTGGAATTTACTTATTCCACAAATAATAATACAGTCTCTCAGTCACAAGAACTATATCCAAAGTGATCAGAATAATGGTTTTAAAGGCAGATTAACTGCCTATAAAAACTGAAGAATTGATAACTTTGCCTCTGATTTCCTTGAACCGCAACAATTAAAGTAGATGCTGAAAATTCCTTCTTCCCACAATCCATGAAGGACAAAAATTATTTACAGTACTGACTATAGCAAAAATATGCTATGTTGTTTACTTGATGAGTAATCCTAAACATAACTTCCAAGTAATCATTGGGCAAATTATATTTATCATTTTGCTCCTCAATCCTCCACAAGAAATGAACCAAATTACAAAACCTAGCAGTATTATCTAAGGTTTTTTTCAACATCTGCATTTCCACAGTGCAAGGATACAAAACTGCTTCTCAACAGACAGGCATTCTGCTTCTTATTTGACTAGAAATCACTCCCAGCTCAGTGAAAATGTCCGAACACACAAACTCGAGATACCCAAGAAGTCTGCCACTGTTTGGCACTGCCAACAGAGCATCATCTCCAGGGGCAGGGCAGGATCTAAATCTATCCTCTTGAGATTCTGTGAGATTCTGGTGCAAGTACCCTCTTTGTTACAGAAGAACAAAATCCATCAGGCTTCACAAAATATATCAGTACAGCCTCATACATGCAGAAGTGGAGAATTGTTACAGTTCTCAAATTAGCAACTTCTGATCAGAACTTACTCTGAATTAGACACTTGATTATATTTATGCTCTTATAACCTACAAACCGTACTGTGGCAATAGGTATTGCTGAAGTGCTGGTGGATGACAAGTAAAAGAGAAACTAAAATGTGAGAAAAATAAACAAGTAATTAGCAAATTACACAAGGCACTTCAAAACTGAGCCCCTTGTTAGGGCAGAGATAAAGTAGTTCTAGTCTTAAAAAAGGGCGACTAACATCTGAAGCACTCTGCTGACTACCAAGCTGAACATAGATAAATCAATGCAACAAACTTCCCAGCATCCCACATATATCTGGCACCCATCTGCTTATGCTAGGATGGGTAACATGTAGTGGTCGTTATTAAATGCTTATTTTTGAAATACTGACAATCCCTGAAAAGCAAAGCTTATTATCTGGAAATTCTAACCATAAATAATTTTTAATTTGATTGTTACTTTAGGTTTATTACTCCTAACAGAGCACCTCAATTACTGAAGTTTTTCCTCTCTTCATAGGAAAAAGACACTTTTAAGATTCATATAGAGAAAATGTTTTGATATAAATCGTGACTATTCTAAGCCAGGAAGTGTTACACTGGTTGAAAGCAATCACCTTTCAGGCAAGATTTCCATAATTAAGGTGCCAATTAAAATTGCTAGGCATATTTTATTTTATAAATAAATTCTGTCATTTGAGCTGTGGGAAAGAAAGCCCATGTCAACGCAACAACCCTTGTGGCATCAGGTTCAAACTGGATGGTAATTCTAAGCATTACAGCATGGATTCCAGCAGGAAAAAAAAAAAAAAAAAAACACAAGGAAGATTCCCCTCTTGCCCTCCAAATTCCCCTAAGCTTTCTGAATCTTTTTATTCTTGTCATAGCACCCCTCCAACATCTGCTCTTTGCTGCTCTAGAGCCAAGTACAACAAATTTAAGCCAGTCTGTTGCTAAACATACCAAAAGTAAAATCTGCAGCTTATACTAAATAGTTAAAAGGACAATTCAGCAGGAATAAGCAAAAGTGGACTCTGTAGGTCTAAGTATAGTCAGGGTATCTCCTCCTGCTGAAAAGGGTTTTGATGCTTTTGTTCATCACAGGGATTTGTATTTGAGCTTGACAGACTGAAAGCAAATGTAGTTTCTAGGACTTGAGTCATGTCAAAGGAAAGGACTGGCAGAGCAACAAGCACATTCATTTAATTAAGACACCCCCCCCAACTCTCTTTTCTGACTTCTAACAGACTCACTGGACCTTGGATGATGACACAGAAGGGCAGTGCTAGCTCACCTCACCCTCTCCACATGCGCCATCACTCCAGGCACAGGAGTACCTGTGTACTCCCCTGGATTAAGCTTGCTTGGGAACACCTATTGAATGTGTGAATCCATGGGGAAAAAAAAAATCTGCCTGACTAGTAGCAAGTCATAAAAAGAACCACTGAACATGCTTTCTGCCCCAGTTAATGCAGATGCCAAGGGTATTGCTAAAGCTCTTCCTTTGAATTCCCACTTACAAGAAAATGAGCAGACCCTCCCATGCAGTAAGACCTAGCAGATATTTCACCTTGGCATACCATACCAAACAACTAAGGAAAAAGAGGAATTAGTGAATGCTATAACCTTTCCCTGAGTTGTCCTATCACAAAATAGGAAAAAAAAATTCCTCTACTCTCACTTTCAGTAGAAATTGTCACAGTTTTTAAGATAAGCTCTAGCAGAAAAGTGAGGGAAAAACAATCTTGTTTTTAAATTTCCCTAAATTCGAAAAACAGACTGCAGAACCGTCTTATCAACCTATTTAAAGATATATCCTTTCTAAATTTGTTGCTCTAATTTCACAGAATATCCTCCTATTCACAGAATTATAAAGTCACAGCACGATTGAACTGTAATTATCATCCCCATCTGGAACTAACAGAACAAAAACTTTTGAATTACTTTTTCTACAACATTCAATCATTCTGTATATGTCATCATATTTATTGCTTTTCAAAAGGTAAACAATTTAACTCTTTTTTCAATTTCTCTTTAACTCTTTTCCACTACCACAAATCACTCCTTTAGCCTTTTCTTCCAAGTCTCCTCTCACTTTACTTCACACATGAGCTACTGAGCACCACACACTCTCTGATGACATACTATATACCAGCAAGACAGTGAATTTAACTACAGCATTCTAATTCTCATGCTATTCTCCCTACTTTTCATTTACTCTGATTCCAAGTATAAGCTCTAAGATCTCAGAAACTAGCAGATCTCTCAAAATCAAGATTCGTAACACAGTCCTCCTCTTTGATTAGATTCCATTGTGAACTTTTGAAGAGACTGATCACTTCAGACCAAGTCGTGACTACCCTAAACTGCAGATAAGTGGACTTTTCACCGTGAGGGCAGAATGACGAGGTATCCTTCTGCACAGGAACAGGTACGTAATGCAACCTGCCCTCATAAAAAATTATATTTTAATAGAAAATAGAACACAAAACCAAACAAGAATATACATTCTACTTACTTTATAAGAACCATGGTAAACATATTCCTGAATTACTAAGATACCCTAAAATATGATAAACACGCTATTAACCATAAAGGGATAAATATCTAGCTCAAACTAGCTAAAGTTTCCAAGAGAAAGATTCCTCTAAAGATATTCAGTCATAACTGCCCATGGCTATTTTTAACCTGAAAGCTAATAGAAAAATCAAAGCTCTAAGACTGTTGCTTTTGACAATCAAAAAGAGTAATGTAACATTTACTTAATACTGGGATTCTAGGAAGAATGTAATAAAGTGATTCACCCAACCCTCCATTCATAAATTCATTTTTGTTAAAAAGAACAAACAGTTTTTGAAAATAACAAAAAACAGCTGAGGACATCTGAGTGGTCTCAATTTCAGTACTCAACTGTGGAACAGTGCTTTTGTCTAAATCCTGTAACAATTTGTTTTCCTCCTTCAGTAAAACCTCAAAATTTGCTGATGACAACAGTGATAAAATCGACTGATGAGCCAAAATATTACTCTGGAATTATTTTTTTCTAGTAGTAGTATAAGTGATTGAATTATCATACACAGAGCATGCTTATACATATTTTAGATGGTTGCTTTTTGATTCTCTAACAGTATTTTGGAGCTCACATGCTGTCCCTTAAAAAAAGATGCTGGGAAGAATACCAATATTTAAACTTTACTTCCATATTTCCTAAATACATAGGACCCATTTTATTTCTTCAGTACCTGAAATGAGAAGCTCCAACACACACAAGATTACAGGCACTTGCAAAATACTGGCAGGCTGTAAGTTCACTTGAGAAAACCAATCAGACAAGGAAGGTAAAAACAAGCAAAAAAAAACCTAAATTCAGTTTTGTATCCTTTATTATTGAAAATCATGTATATTAGAAGAGAGAACCATGCTCAAAGCCATACAAAGCAGTAAAAAGCACATCTTTGCACTCACGGCTCATCCGGTAGAACACAAATACCAAACGGGAAAGATGCATGGGTAAAACACAAACCACACTGAAAGTAAGCTGTACCTAGCCCTACTGGAGTAACCATTTCAAGAGGAAAGTTCTTCCCGGGGAAAGTTCCTTGCAAAAGAAGAAAGAGTCCCTTCCAATTGTCTCTTAGAGCGGATGAAAAAAATGAACCACATGCATGGTCACACTTGCACATTTGTCCTCAATGGTTTCTGCCTTTTTTTTCCTGGGGTGAGGGTTGTTGTACAACCCCTGAATGGCCCCTTCAAAAACTGCAACCTTCAGTTATTGATATATCCGACTTCACAAACTGACATTGACTGGCAGGTCAGTCACAGAAACATTTCCTTACTCAAACATCAAACAAACAGCAAAAGTTCTCCATGAAGCCCAAATTTAGAAGTCATGTTATAGCCCAAATTTAGAAGTCATCTGTCCTGTATGTCTGACACACACAATTGCATTTTCACCCCCCTAATTCTTACACTACTTGAAGCAAACACACTTTTGATCTGATTTTCTATCTCATTTGCACCTGCAGTTCTTGGCAAACACCCAAACAGGACACAAGAATACTCCCATTTTTCCTAGAGACTTGCATCAAGGGCATTTCAGCAGGACAGGGATACTCCAGCTTCGAACATTATCTCAGCACGACTCCCTCTTGGCATTAAGCAAGAGATATTTTTCCTAAACCAAAAATCTTGCTTTAGTCTTTTCTGAAGAACAATCAGATTCTTCAGCTAGAGAATGAAAATACAGAAGACTTGCACAGAAACTACTATGCACTGAAAGTCACTTCTTTTAAAAACTATATATTATATATTCAGTACAGCAGTTTTACTTCTGTGATGAGAAAACAATCATTCTGAAGAAAAGGGCAAACCAGAAATTTTAGTTTTTAAACAAGTATAACCACAAATGAAGGGTCCACAGAGCACCATGTCTCTTCTGGAAGAAGCACTGAGCTATGCACCCCAGTCTCCCCTTCCCATGTGTGCTATAGTTGTAGGCACCCTACTGCTCAATGCTGCATCAGCTGCAGAACACCAGTCAGCCTCCCTTGGGGCAAGGCTTTCAGTACCCTATAGCCCTCAAAAAGCTGGCAGAAAGAACTAAAGACAAAAAGAATATTGTAAAGTCTAGATGGCAAAATAATTCCTAATTTAATAAAGAGACAAGAGACCAACCAAAGACAGTCTCTCCTTAACTTGCAGTTTTATATCCTGCCCTATTAGCAGCACAGAACAACTGTACCACAATTAAGTTTACAGAGTTCTGATTATGCTTTTCATATCAGTTAGTACACTGAAATGTACTAGCCCACAAACTGTGATAACATTTTCCTGCAATGTCTATGCTGTTAAAAAAATTTCACACTTATGTTGGAATTAAAGGTCAAACCAATACTACAAATACTGTAACATAATAAGTCAAAGACACAATTGGCAAACTCACACGAAGCGTGGGATGGTTTATACTCAGCTACTGTGCACCTTTTCAAAAGGTGTGTCAATACTGACAGTAGGTAACAACAAAGGCTACATAATTCCACACACGACCTTTTAAATTGATAGTGAGAGCCTGTTTGTTACACCAACAAGATAAAGCAGAGAAGCAAGAGTGATTACAACTTTTTATTTTGAAATTTTAAACAAGCACTGAAGAAAATACATATTTAACATTTACATCACGCACAATTTGCAACTTTAGTAACAACAACATGCAAATACACTTCAAGTTAGTAAATACCATCCAAGCATAAACTCTTCTGCTATTTACCACTGTTAGTCTTGGATAAACACACTTTTTTTTTTTAACATAAAACATTTTATGGTTCTCTATTAGTCAATCATAGCAATAAAACTGAAGCATTAAACTTAAGCAAATAAGGACAAAATCTTGACTTCAGATGAGGATAAGCATCAAAAATAATCTTTTACTTCTGCTGAATAACTATTAAGACCTTTTATGGAAATTCTGAACACAAATTATTTCACTGTAGAACTCTCCCACTGGGACACACCCTCAGTAACATCAATGCAAGAAACAAAACAGAAAACAAAAACTGCCTGCTTAAGCAAAATAGATAAAATATATGAAGAACATGTCTTTCTTCTTTGGTCTCATTTAAACAAAATACTGAAAACAAGACTCAAACACTTCGTGTTATTTTCTCCACCCACATTTACAAAATTAGAATATTCTGCAAGGATAAAAACTGTATTCTTTCAGTGTACCTACCTTATACATCCTTTTGCTGCTATGGCCAATAAAACACTTCATCTTAATTCCTGTTTTAAAGAAAACAAAAAAAAAGTCCCAATATATATATTTCCAATATAGGAAATATATTTAGAAAAGGATGAAAATTATATTGAGGAACAAAGACGCATAAATTTTGGAGAGTAATAAATACTCAAATGATAATGTTAATGATGTTTCCTCTGAAGTTTACTATACACTCACAGAACATAAGAAATTAGTCATAGATATTTGAATCAATATTGCTAAAAATAACTGTTGAATTTAACACATTCCTGATTTGACTACTTTCTGTAACTGTGGTTATATTTTAGCTAAAATACCTTTAATAAGAACACAGCATTTTCACCATTTCACCATTTATGCCTGACAACAAGCACCTCAATTAGAGGCAAATGAAAATATAAAACCATGACATTTTTATATAAACATTTAAAGCATTAAACTACTACTATAAATGACGTATTACCTCAGTACATTAAAATCCTCAAAACAGTCCGAGTCACAGAGGAAGAACATTTTGCTGGTTTAATTCTGCATCACCACTGAACCTGTATATTGAAAATATAAATGAAAATCAATACATATATCTGAAGTTTCATATGAGAATGTGAGAAATATATCACCATTTCCTTCCACTGTCATTACTAGCTACAGTACTCTCAAAAATAAGACATAAAAGGATGCACAGGAAAGCAATATTTCCTTTGTGAATTCTTTGAATAGTTCAATTACCTTTTAATTAGTTATCTTAAAAACTATTACATTAACAGCTTGTGAAAAAGCTTAAATGAGTGCCAAGAAAAATCTTTTAATTATACTATTCTAACAGCTAGAACATTGTAACAAATTATTACAAAATATATTTTAAACCCGTACCATAACTTTGTATCTTTCTATGTGATAGAAGGGAGCTGTGCATTTACCTTTTTTTCATCTTTTTTTTTTGTTTGTTTGCTATGGAATGACTATAGAATAACTATAAAAACGATAATTATACAAAAGGCCACTATTCATACCATACTACAATTTCAAGAAAATCAATAAAGACAGATTCAAGAAAAAAAATCTAAACTAAGGCAGCATTTAAGGGCTGGGCTGTTGACAGAGACCTCTCCACACTAGAAGGTTTCAGCATGAAATAGGTGAGATGAAGCATGGAACTGAGCAAAATGTAAAACGAGGTGAAGACCGAGAGGATGGCAAGGTTAGATGTAACTCACAAAATCTAAGTCGGGCACAGAATTGGGCAAGTCCCTCAGAGAAGCCCGACTCCTGGGGCAAAATAAATAAATGAGGGAGCCAGTGCCTCCAACCTCCCTCCCTCTCTGGGCCACCCCACGTGGAAGGCGTCGCACCGGTCACTGCTTTTACACGCTCTGCTCTCCGCTTTGCCGACACGGGCCACCTTAGAGCACTTACAACTCCCTCGCGTCGGCGGTAAGGAAGTGACCGGGGCAGCCCCTGTCCCGCCGTGTCCTGCAGCTGCCGGGCCCGCCGCACAGGGCCCCCCTCGGGCTCGCCTCGGTGCCTCGGAGCGGGGGCAGCCGCTGCCCCGGGAGCGCGGAAAGCGCCGGGGCTCCGCGGGGGCCGCCGCAGCCGGCACCGCTCCCGAGGGGATCGGAGGGGCCCGGGTG
>JAWLRI010000951.1:408539-505347 GCA_034781795.1 Crypturellus tataupa | reverse complement strand
TCACCAGGGCTGAGTAGAGGGGCAGGATCCCCTCCCTCGACCTGCTGGAGACGCTCCTCTTAATGCACCCCAGGATCATAAACACCATTTTATGAATACGGTAACTTCACTCGGCTAATGAAATGAAATGAGAAATATGTAGACTTCTTTACTCAAAAATATTTCAGAATCAAGGTATATTTATGATGCTGTCCTTTAATTAGCAAGTTGTTCTGCTTGGAAATTATATATCTGAAATAGCTGTTCCTATGCTTCAAAATACTTTATTCAAAAATCATTTGCAATTTCAGCAGGAACTGAAGTTTTAAAATAAACATACTTATTCATCACCTTTTGTACCCAGTAAAACCAAAGTGTTTCGTGATTGCGAAACTACAATGAGTTTGAAGATGAATCATCTAAGTGGTTATAAATAATTTTCCTTCCTTTTGAAGTTGTACAAGTCTAGCTGTTGCTTAAGCAAAACCGTTCCTGTTTTCAGGATGGCCTATCTGGACCACAAGTGAGACATAATAAGTATACAATGGTCGCTGCTATGTTGCACGCCATGTGCAGAGCCACAGAACATTCATTCTGACGTGCCAATTTGTTTGTGCCTTTAACAGGTAATAGTTTTCATTTAAAAGTCGAATAAAGTACTATGATGAGTTTACCTATTTCTAATTAAGGAGAAAAAACACCTGATTATGTAGTGAGACAATATGAACTTCCCCTGCAGATTGTTTCCATTATTCAAAGGAAAGCCTAGTTATTTCTAATAGTATATTAATTTTCCTTAAACTAATTTTGCAATAAACTATAGAAACTTTGTAGCAGTGATAATTAATTTTAATCTGGAATATCAGGTTTTAAAGGAAAATATTGGGGAAGATAATTCATTGCAAGTCTGGTAAAAAATAATAATTGGAGTGAAATAGCACCTCAGCATCTAAGATTATATTTTGAAATATCACTTGGGGGGACTTTAAGGAAAAGAATATCAGGAACCTCCATGTCATTTTACTTTTTTTTATGAATGGATTTGTTGTAGAAGCAAAGGAATAGAAGAAATTTATACTTGGACTTGAAAGTAGGTAGGAGTTAGTAGCCTAACAATGAACAGTTAATAGCACAAGGGAAAATGAACGCCTTGGTTCATGTTGCAGACGTTACATTCTCTTTTTATACCGATATACCAATTGCAGTTGCCAAGCAGATTAATGCTCTCCTTGGTAATGGTTTAGGGTAAATATTATATAGAGAACATCTTCCCTCCATCATTTGTAAGTTGTAAAAATAGCAAGGGAATATTATGGAGAGTGAACTGAACAGGTAGTTACATAATTAAGAATTTTGTGATCATATAAGAAAGCAATGTATAGTATTATCTTGCACTGTATAGAAGAGTATTAGTAGTTCAGGTCAGTAAACAGAAATAAAAAAAACTCCTAATATTAAAGGCCACCTTTATTTTTCACATTTGGCCATGTAGTAGTATATTTTCATAATTAAATCAGTGGAGATGTTTGAACAGTAATGCTTTTGCCATTATATCAACATAAGTAGAAATGCCTGTACTTTGTAATAAAGTAATAAACTACTTTATTCTTTCTTAGGACAAAAGCCTTTATGGAGAGATTAACTTGAACAGGCAACAGTTGCCCACCCCTTCTTTCCATTATCTGTGAAGTTTTAGAACATTAACAGTCAGTCTGTTACTCTCTCTTGCACTTTAATGTACACGGAGAATTTTTTTATTTCACTTCAAGACATAAAGTGAGGGTTATTACATAGCAATAGTTTGGTTTTGACCAGGTAGAGAGTGGTTTAGGTTAGTTTTGGTCAACAACAAACATAAGCTTTGCAAAGTCTCTGTCAGACTTCTACTTACCACAGATGAGGCTTCCCTTTGGGTATTTGTACCTGTTAAATATATGAGACAATTTGGCTTTAATGTCTCTACCCAGTTCTCCTAGCTTTGAAACAGCAATGATAATTCTGACTTAAATATTTTGAAGATACATTAATAAATATGAGCTTTTTCATCTCTTTGAAGTTTAAAAATATAATGAGGCTTAAGTATATACCTTTTTGTCATCATAAAACTGTCATAACTTTAAATGCTGAAATGCTGGCATTAGCAAGAAAAAGGAGAAATGATGATTAAGGTTATGATTAAGAAGCCAAGATTCAGATCAACTAAGAAGGACAAGCAAACAAAACAAATATAGGAAGAAAATAAAAGTAACAAAGTAGATAAAAAGATTCACCTCTGAAGAATGGGAAGATTTGTTTTTTCTCCATAGTCACAAGGCATTTTCTGCAAAAACCTTTGCTTTATCTAGTGTGCAAAGCCAGCCTGCAGAGCTCTGCAGTGAAGGAGCTCGCCTGTGGGATCACTGCCATGTATTTTGCCAAATAAGGGAAAATAGAGGACAGACTAGTAATTAAAAATTTGTCTCTGCGGAATATATTCTAGTCTTGCCTTTTCTGAATTACATTGCAAACTAGGGCAGATCACTTGAAGCAGTATCTTCCTGTAAGGTAAATTGTACCATCTTTCCCTTCTTCCAAGTGCTTGAAATCTGGGGTCTTCCTTGCAAAAACACTCACTTTTTCATAATTTCAGCTGAAGTCCATGTAAGATGGGTCTTGAACTACCAGATATTTTGAAAAGGAAAGCATTTCCGTTTGTCTGCCCCAAAATAATGGCAACTTTTAACCCAATGATATTTCCACTTATAGACCTGGATTGCCACTATCATTTTACTGACAAAGATGGGAGGATAAACTACATAATCTGTAATCTGAATTACATAATCATTTTGTCTTTGGGTGCCATAATGATGAGATCCATCAAAAAGCCCATTAAATAATTGTTAATCTTCACAGAAGAGTGTGAATGGCAGCAGTAAATAAGGTGTGGGTAATATACTGGCCAATAAAGAGAAATAAATATTTGTCAATGGCTTACCTTTTGTGTTGCTGAGAAGGTGGGAAAATCTAGATAATTGTATCATAATGTGTGTGTGTGCACAAAAGGCAAAATAATATTGCTTGGCATCTACTACCTTTTCAGGGAATTGTTTCTCAATGTCCTAATACCCTTTCAGCATAGCTTTTGTGTTGTGAAATGTGGAAGACCAAAATTTACATCCATTAGTAATGCTCTATAGAAGAGAATAAGACATATTCTAAGTATTTTTTATCCTTCTTTTGAGGTGACACTTTCAAAAGCTTCTTAGAAATCATAAAGTAAGAAAAATCTCTCTCTGAACTGATTTTGTACCAGCTTAGGAGGAATGAGTTTTCAAAGACAGTGATAGATTTCAGCAACATGAGCAGTTTGACTGGTTATGCCAAATAAAATTTATTAAAAAAAAAAAAGAAATAAGATAAAAAAAAGACAGCTACTCGTTCTAAAATTTTCATTCTATGTCCAACAAGTTGATCTATGTTCTTTAAGGGAATGAAATACTATGACAAGGCAAGAACACATATTGTCGCTTTGTTTGTTTGTTTTTCTTAACAGAAAACCAAAGAAACCTGTATGACTGAGGGGAAACCTGCAAACTTGCAAACAGGACGAAGTAAACTCACTTCTCTCTGTATCACTGTTTTTTTCCTTACTGCTGCAGACTAAAAAGGCTCTACAAAGAGCAACGAGAAGTAAAGAAGAGATTTTTTTAGGGGAGGAAGATAAGAAATGGGAAGATAAGAATCAAATATAACTACAGAAAGTAAATGAAAATATATATTAAAAAAAGAGGACAGAAAAAATGCAATGATAGTGGCTTAAAGGTACAGGGCAAATCAGAGCTTTTGCAAACATTGCAAAGAGGCAAAAAAAGGGAAACTGGAAATAGAAGATTAAATGGGAAAGATAGAAAAGAATGATTCCGAAATCGTGAAGAGAATTTTTAATCTTCTCGAAAGCAATCTTTATTAAGGTAGGATAACTTAGAAATAACCAAAGCTTTATAAAAAGAGCTGTTCCTAAAAAGCAGTTAAGGAAACATCTGAAAAATGTGAAGAGTTGTAAGTCAGTCAGCCAACGCAGCTGTTTTGAATCCTACAGGATAAAGGGTATTTGTTAAAAAACTTCCTGCAGCACTGTCAATGAAATCTGAAAAGAGAGAGGAAGGCTGGAAAAGTGCAAATATGGCCTTTCCTGCCAAAGAAAGAAAAGAATGCCCTTTGTAATGGCAATTCTGAAAATAATACTGTACCACCACGTGCATTACTCTCGAAACATTGTAAAGCAATAGAGAATTCTGTATTTCAGAGTCTGAAGTAGAATTTAGAGTTACCGCATAAAGCTGTCATCTGGTGTGAAGATATGTCTTAAAATGCCTTTGAATGGAGAGTGCGGCTCCCCGCACGACACTGTGGGGCAGTAGCTAGAGAAGGAGTCTGCCACAAATTCCTCTCCTGTTAGCATGGAACAGACCAGGACCAACTTCTAGCTTCTCAGACTGTGTATCAGACCGAAATTCTTTGTGTGTGCGAGTGTGTGTGTTTGTGTAGTAGGTTCAGTTTTAACATTAGAGTAAGTTTCTTTGTGTTTCATTAGAACAGAGACTGCTTTTGGGGCAATGTCACTTCTTGTGAGTGACTGGCTCCAGGATACAGTTTGCATAGGACATAAGGGAAATGCCCCACAGTGTAGCAATGTTTAAGTATTCGTGGTGAGAAAATTGCCCTTAAATCACAGGATGGACCAATGGTTTTAATGAGAAAAGCATCACCTGTGTAGCTTCTGGACTTAAATCACATCATCCTAAGGTCCCTGCAAAATGTATGAATGTGGCATGTTTAGGAGACTGGAGTGAGAAGTATTTTCTTCAGTTTAACCTCAAGAAATTTAAAATAGTTCTTCAATTGTTCTTAAAACTGTTCTTCAGTAGTGTTTAATTTATTTCTTTTTAAAGAAATCATTCAAGCATTTTTTGTGTGTGTGGTACCCAGTGAGCAAGAAAAATAGATCCTCCTTTTCCAGTTAGGCACCGAGGCGAGGAAGCCCTTCTGTTACTGTATGTTTCTCTGCAGGCTCAGCCAGCCGGTTCTGCCCAGGCTGCTAAGAAAGACAGAGATTCCAGGCAAAGGCAAAGCAGATAGGAAAGATCCTGGTGTGGGAAAGCTGAACTATGGGCACTCTTCTTTGGACATTTTAGCTTATCTGCAGTATGTATGTTTTGTGTTTGTTGCTTTCTTTTTTTTTTTTTTTTTGACATTTCTGGCAATCTAATTTCTTCATCCCTTGTCTGAGTGTATCTCACTGCACGAGAGTTATAAATACAGCTAAATTTCTTTGGCTGAGATCAGTGTCTATAGAGTTCCCAGTGAGCAGAGGTCACTGCACTAGAGAACTGAGCCTCTGACTGGTTCTCAAGCTCGTGCAGCATCACGCTGTCCATCTGGGCACACGGAGTGTGACCTTTGGGCCCATGGTGGTCCTGCAAATTACCGACAAGTTTCATCGCAGTCACTCACTCCACATTTATTACTAATATTTTTTTCACAGCATTGCTTCTATAGCAGTCTTATTTTTCAGTTCCATGAATACATGTACCACCCACACATAGATGCATGAAATCATTGTCCTTATAAATGTTTTCGTTTGTGGAAAAAATATAATGTGGAATAAAATCTGAAAAGGATTTTCAGATTTTGTTCAGTCCTGTTCTCAGACTGAATTAAAAAATCATGGGAACCAGCTCTGTTCATGTGCTGAAACCTCATCGCATCGACACATCACCAGCTAAGTTTAGAGTAAAGTTCTGGATGCAATAAAGTGACCCATGGCCTTGGCAAAGAACTAGCCCCAAGTCTCATGGGAAAATGATTTCTGACTCATGGTTCAAAACAAGTCCAAAGGAGCTGAGCCCTGCAAGCCCTACAGTTAAAACCAAGAAACCCTGTCTTGTTTTGGATAGTGAGTGGCTCTGTTGCAAGCAGGCATGTGTGTAAGAGCTAGTGAGGCACAGATGTCCTGCAGTTTTGCTCTTAATGTGGAAAAATCAGTCACCATTTTTATACAGCAGCCTTCAGATAAAACATGCAGTGCCTCAGTGGTTATGAAAAGGCTTTATTTTTCCCAGACTTTAATAATAAGAGCAAGCTAAACAGAATTATAACCTTTTTCTTGTGAATACATTTGAAGAGACTGAAGACATGATTTTGGTTTGCATCAAGGCCTCTTTATTAAGCTTAAAGGACCTCAAATGGGCATGAACTGCAGTTAGGATCTAGTCCCCTGTCTCTTCCCGCTTAAGATATTAAAGGATTCTGAATCTCTAACGTCTATGGATTCAGCTCTGGGGGAGAACCTCTGATGTCCACAGATGCAGCTCTAGGGAATAGTGACAGCCTGGCAGCAGCCCAGAAATACAATTAAACTGAAGTCTGCCTTCAGAAACCAGAAAAAAAGCGATGTGTTTAAAAGCATTCAAATTTATTATTCTTTTTACTTGCTCTTTTCAGAATTAATATCATATGTACATATAAAATAAACTCCTTTATTTTTTTAATCAGCATAAAAGCCTAATATTTTTCATAGTTTTTATCTGAATATTTTGCATAGTTAACACATTTTTTGTGTGTGTGTGTACTATTTCCACATAGGTATATTTAACAGGTATCAGTGACTAAGGTCCATCAAGAAAAAGCTTAGCTAAATAAGCAATGCTCACTTACTTTTTTTTCGTTATTAATAAGGTGAAGATAATGCTTAATTTCAGAAAGGGAAGAATTGTCAAAATAGGTTAATACTCATATAGTGCATTGAAATCCTCAAATAGAAAATGTTATACAAACTCAAAAACTGGTTTGGCTTTTAAAACCATAAGTAGCATGTTCTTAAAAGGAGACAATAAGGGAAGAGCCGTTGTTCTGGTGGCAGTGGTAGAATGAGTGAACCTCGATTCCCTCCTGCTGTGTCCGCCTCTGTCCCCTGCAGGACCCTTCCGACACTTGCAGGTTTGCAAGAAACAGCAGTGCTCTGGCCAGCGTGAGACTTTGCTTGGCAAGCCCATGTGAGCTTGCTGGCTGGCGTGCCAGCCACTGCTGTGTACATAATAATTTATGTCCAATAATCCTCGGTGGAAGCACTGTTTTAACTCTCTCTTCCCCCCTGCCCCCCCACCTGCTTATTTCCACAAAACCACTAAGAGCATCACTTTCTTTGAGATTCCACCTGCCTTTCAGATGTAGATGAAGTTTCTCAGTGGATCCCCGTGTGATTAGGAGGGCTCTGACAGGGCGAAAAAAATGATGAAAAGCAATTTTGCAAATGCCTCGTTCCCTTAGGCAGCCAGGCTGAGAGGAAGCGCGTAAGGCCTGTGACAGCCCAGCTCTTGGCCATGAGTAGTCTAGCTATGAAAGGAAGGAAAAGCCTAGTAATCATGAACTGTGATTCTTCAGTGAAATCCTGTGCCAAGACATCTGTGTGCTGAATAGGAAGAAATGAAACCATTTTGGTAATTTGTCTCCTGGGTTAAGGGCAAAATGTGTCACAAGAAGGATGTAGGATGTCCTGGGGAATTCCTACCAATTATAGTCCACCCAGTAACACGAATACAAATGAAGGGAGATTTAATACACTCTCTGAATTACTTAACAGATTTAAGAGAGAGGAAAGGAACCTCCTCTGGTCTCATGGCCTCAGGAACCTTGTGCTATCTCTGGTTCTAAGAGCAGCAAAGCATAAAGAGAGAGCCCGGACATTAGGCAATAGGTGCCCCAGAGGTGCTAAAAGGATCAGTTCAGATTGAAGGCTATTGGGGTTGTGTCTTTGGGGACAGTTTATTGGATTTGAAATCATCCCCCTGCACTCAGCAGCATGCCGGATTCCAGAGCAGCAGGGTCTGTTGGGCTGTCTTTAGATAAGGTGGGAAATAAGGGAAGAGGCTGCTCTTGTTTGGCTTGGGCAGTCTAGCTAGAATTTCCAGCACATAAAGCAAAAATAGAGATAGATGTTAAGCAAAACAAAATGACTAAAAGATAAACTTCTGTATGGCTGTAGCTAAATTTCTCTGTAAGAGAATTTCTCTGTTGTAAGTTGAAATAGGCTATGGAGTACAGAGCAGTTGAAAAAGCTGGGGTGCTACTTCAGTGTTAGCAATATATAAGCCGACACAGAGATGTTCAGAAGCAACATTCAGCTAATGTGCAAAGAAAAAAAGAATAAAAAAGCAACATCAGTTAAGCACTACAATTATTAGCATGTAAAGTAGTTTTAACCAACAACGTTAAGTAAGACTGTCAGTTCACTTAGTTCACTGTACTTTTTATGTTGATTAAGTACATTGACCTGGTTTCAAAGAATGTGTGGACAAATTTGTGGGGAAAAAATCCTCTGAGAACTATAATATGCAAGAGATTCTATGGTTGAGGAGCCACAAAATACTGCAAGCAGGAGGTTATTCTAAGCCAGTACTAAAATCTGCTTGCCCCACAATACTCTTCCCTACACATCCACTAGGAAACGGGAGACTGAATATAATGAAACTCTGGTCACAACATCTTTTTATATGCCCTTTGGTTCATATTCAAGTTATTGGGATACTGCTATTCAAAGATGCATGTGCTTCATGCTACAGTCCAAAAAGAATAATGCAGTAAAGGACTCTCTGATAACGATAGCAACCCTGTTGCTTATTTCTCTCCACGTCAGAAAGCTGTCTTCTAATTCATAAGTGTGTGATTATTTTATCTTCAATTTAATGAAGCTGAGAATCAAAGCACCATACGTAGAGGTGAAATGCATGGGTTATAAGTTACACACCTGAAAGGAGGCTGAGTGTAAGAGAGTTACAGTTTGATTTATATCATGAACGAACGAAGAAAGTGTAAGTTATGCTCTCTTGGAGATTTTTTTTTCCCCGAGTGTAACACACGAAGGTTATTTAAGGCATCACTTATTGAAATTGATACTGAGTACAATGTTTTTAAGCCTTTAAAAAATAACATAAATATTCTTATTTTACAGCAATGATTGGTCACTGGGTTTAGTTGGTAAATCATTGATTTTCACAAGCAGCATCATAGCACCTAAATGTATAGTGTACATGTGGATTTTAAAATGAAGAAGGAAAGTGGGAGAGGACTGATTTTATGTTTCTATTAAAGTTCTGGATAGGTTAAATAGGGGATTTTGAGAAGGAAACAAAGTTTCTAAGTTATGTGAATGTGTTTAATAATTCTGTGAATGCTGTACTTCAGATTGGGCATGTATTCATAATTGCATTGAAATAAAAGAACTTTAAAAGTAGGAGCAAGAGGTTAAGGTAGAAGTTTAGTAAATGTTGCCAATGGTTTTAAACCTGATTCATGTGTAGAGTATTAAGCCAAGTGAAGCTGCAGAAGTAGAAGTGTCACTGAAATCAGAATGTTATTTTTTCAGGAGATGTTGTTGTGTTGGTAGTTAGCTTTTTAAAATATATTTGTCTAGTAATACATAACAAAATGTGTTCTGTATTACATATAAATAACTCCATGCAGAGGGGTTGTGACTGCGGTGTTAAAATTCAAGCTGCCAGAATAAAACAATGCAAAATGGTAATATGGGAGAAGGATTATTTCAATTTTAACATAAAAGCTTTCTTTCTACAGAAATGAGAGGGAAACAAAGTCATTGTAGGGCTGGTCTTAAATGGAACAGGCTGAAGAATTAAGTTATAGATTAGAAGCCTGTTTTAACTAAGCAGTCAACAGAAAAGATGCAAAGTTTGAATGAGCCGTGGGGGACATCAGTGGGAAATTCCTGGGCACATCTGCCTGGGGATGTTACGTTGGATTAGCTTATTCACTCATTCAAAGAGCATATTTAATTATATTAAACAGGGAGGCACCCATAGCACTTTTTTTTTCCACTGCAGTTAAGGTGATTTTCTTGTTAATCCTACAGTCCTCATGGCTCTGAGTCTATCCATCCAAGTGAAACCCCCAGCACTCTCCAAAGCAATTCCGCAGAGCAGCGTTCTGCCGCTCTGCTCCTGCTCTGGGGCTTTGCAACAGCGAATGTCTACCAGAACCTACAGGAATTTGGAGACTGGAGGTAAAACTAGAAACTCCTATGATTCTTCTTCTGGCATCTATTAATTTCACCAGTGCCAGTTCTGCTCTGCTGCCAGGTAGCCCTGAGGATGCTGCTGAGAGCCGGGGTCGCCCCTGTCAGTGGGTACCTGCTTTGGCAGGCGTGCAGGCAGACGGTTCTGGCCGTGCAGGTTCGCAGGGCTTTTGAGGACGTGGGAACATGCTTAACGGAGAAGGGGCAGGAAGAGGAAGACTGGAAAGCTGTTTTCCTGGAACAGAAATAGCTATCAGCTGCTGGGCTGAGTGGCAAGACAGAATTCAGATGACTGTGACTTATAGCAGACGGCCAGGACAGCAGAGGACACTTCTAGAGATCCTAGAAATGTCTGTGCTTGAAGTCACCTGAGAGCTGCAGCACCAGACCAGGGCTGTGGACGCGGAGCACAGTTTACAGGAAATAGGTGACTTTTGCTCCTCGGGAAGCTCGCTCCCCTCACTTACTCCCTGCCAGTAGTTAACCAGACTGGGGTTGGCAGAGCAACTTCTGGGCTTGTTGCCATGGGGGAGATTGAGATGTTGCTTTGAAAGGTGCTGTTCGGCCAGGTGTATACACAGGAGGAACTGGCATCTCTTTAGAGAGCAGATACTTCCGTCCGCTTTCTCTGGGAGCACCTCTGATTCTTCATTTGCTCTGGAAGCGTCTTCTAGGTGTCGGTGTCCCGGGCTTCTCCGCAGAGAAGACCTGGCTGAGCCCAGGAGCAACGCGGTGCACGCGTGGTGCGGCCTTAGTGATCACTGCCTGGTGCTCGCTGCCAGGCTGCCTCAGGCAACAGCGCAGGGGAAGTAGGAAAGGACTTTCCTCGTAGCTCTTTTGCACACATGCGATTTAGAAGCATAGAAATGCTGCCAGTCCTTAAAAGCCACAAAGGTACAATAAAGTCTTGGTGATGTTCTAGGTGAGTAGGGTAAGATGAGGAAAGGCAAAGCCTTCCCCAGTCTTCAGAGGCTTTTGGAAGGAAAGATAAGGATGGTGTACAGCTCTGCAGGCTGCTGCCAGGTAGGGCAGTAGGGTAGGCTTAACACTTTAACCAACTTTTTTGTTTAATAGTCTTCAGCTATAAATAAGAACCTTTAGCTTCACTTCATCCACTTAAACAAGTGAGAGGGTTCTTCAGAATGAATCCTGATCCCAGTCCTACATATGTAAAACAGACTTAACTGAGTTTACTTTAATGGCATCAGTTGGGACTTAGATTACTGAAGTTTATCAACAGTTAGATCACTTGGCTTTAGTGAAATGTATAAATAGCAAAGGTATTTGCAGTGCTGTCCCTGGAAGCTCTTTTGATTTGGCCTTCCTCAGAATCAGGCTTTGCCACTGACTTTGTAGGGATGTGGAGATTTTACCCAGAGGTGTCCCAGCAGGGAAAATCTGCCTTTCACAAGACCCGAATAAGCTCTACCAACTTCCAGTTAACTGTAAGAGCTTCTCTTTAATGGAAGTTAGGTGCACCTGCCCAAATCTCTCCTAAGGCTGAAAAGAAACACATTTCACAAGAAACACATTTCACAAGAAACACATTTCACCAGCTGATGGAAAAGAAGAGAAGAAAAGGCATTCTCAATTCAAAAGAACAAAATGGAAAAATATTACTTAGAGAAAAAATTACATAAATTCCCTTTGCCTGTGGGTCAGGGCTAACTTGTACTTTACTCTTTGATGTGGGATTTTGTTTTCATGCCACTGTCAGGCACAGACTTTTTCAAAGCAACAACCATACTGTTTACTGCATGCCACAGCCATTTTTAGAAAGAGTTACCACAACATGTAATTTTAAAAGAACTTTCATGTGTGAATCATGAACTTCTAGATCTGCTTACTGACAACTACATAGTTGCTGTCAAATATTAAGCTATATTTCTTTTTTTTTCTCCTCGTTTAATAAAGTCAAGTTATTACCTAATTCTTTTCCTTAGTAGACATCAAAGCTTCATTTTTTTTTTTACTGTATGTTGTAGGAGGGAGCAATAGATTGCCTTGATTCCATACTTGTCTTTATGTTGTGTATTCCTCAGGCAAAATAGATGTAGTCTCCTATCAGGTCAATTGAGGAGCTTTCAGTGTGTGATTTGCAACTACTTTGCTCCAAATAGCTACAGATGAAGCAATGCACGGTAGACTCAACCATGATGCTTGACCGTAGACGTAGGTAGACTGCCCTTAGCTGACAAAAGCCAGCATCATCTATTCTTAATAGGCCCAGCTCTCAGTAGGTGAAGACCTGTTGAGATCATGGGGTTCATCAAAGCCGTAAACCTGAGAATTTGAAAATGGAAGCTGTAATGGGAACAACAAAAAAAAAGGATAATCGCCTTGGGCCACTCTGAGGGACCAACTCTTCATTTGATTATACTGAAAATTAATTGTGTCCATTACATATGATTCCAAGAAGTAGAAGTCAGCTAAAATTATAATTGCTAGTTCCTTTTTACCTGTCCTGAAGCTTCTGTTGTTTCATAGAAAGTTTTGCCTTTGTGATGCCTTGTAGCAAATCAACCCTTGTCTCTGAGTGTGTGTGAGAAAAACTGCTTCTCACTCTTTGTTTTGGTTATAAAGAAAAAAAAATAAATGTTGTGTCGGGATATGCAAGATCCCATTTTGACCCTCATCCAACAGGAGCCCTGTTTATTCAGTAACCCAATACATATGCATAGAGCTTCCAATGGGCGGATTTATAACGCAGTCATTTTGAGCAGCGCCGTATTAGTCAGATCTGTAGCTATGCCAGTCCACGCCAGCTGAAAGGATTGCCTTTGAAGTCTAGTATTTTCAGCATCTGCTTGTTGGGGTTGCGCAGGTCTGTAGCTTTCCTAATGTGCATTCCATGTTGGAAGCATGAACAGGCCACTGAATTTAGCAAAGTCCCCTAATTTTGTTCTTCACATCTGTTGTATTCCCTAGCTGCAAAACACAGATACCTGCACAGCTGGTCAGATCTGTGCTGCTGATAGGCCTTGAAACAGTGGAATGGACTCTGGTATCTCGTTTTCTTTCATATGGTTTTGTGCATTGAGTTAAGCCCTCACCAACCTTTTTCTTTTCTTTTCTTTTTTTTTCTTTTATTTCTGTTTTTATTTTTTCCCTAAGATAACTCTGAGCCAATATATGTGCATATCCACATATTTATATATTTTAGATAACATAAGAATTACATGCTATTTGTATACTATATATAAATACAAGGACAACTTTCTAGCAGAAAACGTAACATGACAACTGAAAGATTACTTCTAGGAAAAATATGCAATTTTAGAGATGTGAAAACACTATCCATTGAGCAGCAAAGCAAGTCATGTCCCTTCACTCTGCTTTCTTATTATACTCCCTGCTCTGCCTTTATTGATGCTGCACACTATAAAAACATAATGCTTTAGGATGGGTCTGGGAGCCACAGATTCCACCAACCTCTTTCTTCCTTATTCTCAGTAGCAGGAGCTACTGCAACGTTTCTTTGCAACCAAGAACAGTTTGTGCAGTGCCCCAACTCTGCAGCTTTCAACTGTTCCTCATTTTTCCAGATTAGTGCCTTAATGAAATCCAAATGTTTTTCATTTTCTCTCTTTGGGTTTCTCCTGTGAAACCTGATGCTGGCAGTGGACACTGTCCTTTTGTGACCTTTTCTCTTCCTGTTTTTGCTGCTGACTAACTTAAATTGTGAGCAATTGTAAAATGGTGACAGTTGCACACTTTATCAGTCTCCTCACACACCTGCAGGCTGTTAGCGATGTTACGAAAGCCCGAACTGGTGAGAAAACTACTCTGCTTCTCCTCCCCTTCACAAGGAAGTGAGGCATGAGAGGACGAATTTCTATGGGCTGGTAGAGCAGTTCATAGTGTCCATCTGAGTCACTCTCAGTATAAACTCTCACTGCAGTACAACAGTAATCTATCACATCACATAAAATCTAGAAACCAGGTTTCATAAAAGAGCCATTGATTTCAAGAGGGTTATTTCTGAGCAGCTATCTTGAAAGTCGGCCCCATAATTTCACGCAAATGACTTCAGCAAATCACATGGGGGCCCATGAGGACAGGAAGAGAGCTCCAAATGTTCAAGGCAGAGGAAAGATTTAGGTAAAAGAGAACAACAGAAATATCAAATGGCTCATTTTAATGTTAACTTACAAAGATGAAGGGCAAATTTACAAAGGCAGTAAGTCAACAGAATTGCACTGAAGACACCAGAGAAAAAGAAAGTAAGAATACAGCCCAGGAACTTTAAGAAAGAAAACTAAAGGAAATTAAGAGCTTTGTGCTCTTCTTCTGGCACAAGTAGCCCCAGTTACTGGAACTACACTGATGTAAAATTGGTTTATGCGACAGAAAAATCAAATCATCTGTCAGTTGGAATTCTGTGATGATGATAAACACCAAAATTAAGCATGAGACCCTGGTCAGCGTAGAAATTGTTACAATGTGAAGAGATGGCCCTAGTATCTCCAGGAACATTAGCTTGACACTATAAGTAGCAAACAGTTTTTTATCTCTGCAGCGAGTAATGGAGAGACAACTTTTAACACTCTTTTTAATTTATCTTGATGCTAAAAAAATCCGTTCTGCCTCTCAAATAAAACTGTGTATCACTAAGCTCATTTCTGTGTGTAAAGGTTTGTAGAGATCCTGTGGATGTGCCTATAGCACTTTTAAGAACCAGAAGATGAATGATGTACAGCAAAGCTATTTTTTTTCCTATGCATAGTTTGTTCGTTGTTTCCCTCAGGGAGACAGACTCAGGCAGTTTGCATGGAGTGAAATGAGGTACCCCATCCTTTTCTGACACCTTTAAAATTATTAAAATTAAACCTATACTTTGCTAAGTGAAATGTTCCAATTTAATCAAACTGTGCTGTCATGACTATACTTACATTAAGAGTTTAAGAGCCCTGCTTTGCCCTCAGCTAATCCCTCACACATGAGGTTTTCATGGTTAAATTGTCTCCTGTGTAAGTAATCAAGTACATATGAACGCTGCTGTGAGGGAAATTGAGCATAAGTTAACATCTCTAAGAGTGAATTGCTAGGAAGAGCAGGGCTATGAAAAAGAGGAGGAACTGGCTGCAACTGCCACCTTGCTCTGATCCTCTTTCTTACCTTGCAACTTACTCCAGTGAAAATGTTAAATATGAATGAAATCCACCACTGTAGCATTTATATCCAACCCTTGTGCTCCTACCCCCACCCATCTTTCTTCTAATCATTTTCTTTCTCAATTTTTAAAGGGGAAATCCCCTGTCATCTTATAATTTTGAATATCCTCACCATTAATCCAGTCTACAAATGCCTTTTTTTTAACTTTTTTCCCCTCAAATATCAACTTTTTATAATCTAGGTACTACACTCTTTCCCTTATAATGAACAGAAACAATGAATCTGTTGGTCCTTCCCAAGTTCTTTATTCCAGTTGGAACAGATTTGACTATGCTAAAGAAGTTAGTTACATACTTAGACAGATGCTAAGAATTTGTATCCTCCAAAACAGTATTTGGTGCTGTGTTCTACGATTCTGTGAATATCAACACATGCAACAAGGTGTAAGAGCTAAAAAAAGGTTACATTTCTGTGTAAGAGTTTGCAAATGTCAGAAAAGAGTGCATGGCAGGAACAAAAGTCAATAATAATAGTAGTATGACTAATTCAGAGGAATTTTTAGTAAGACAAGTGGAAAATGTAATGGGGAATGCATGGAAGATAAACTTGGAAGCAAATGTTGTAAGGAGGACAAAGGCTACTTGCCAACATATAATGAATTTTAATCTCAAAAAAAAAAAAGCCTCAGGCATGAAGAGATAATGGATAAAATTTAGGGCTCTTGGTAATGAGCTCCCCCAAAAGGGAACGTATGAACAAAACATTTAAGTGAATAATAAATGAGGCATAATTCCATAAAATTGAATTATAGGCTGGAAAGGTAGTTAAGATCAGCCACTAACAGGAGCAACTATTTCTAGATGAATTTCAGTAGCTCTTTGCCTCCCTCATTCCTAAAAACCTTCAGTGATGGAAATGATTTCCCCATCTCAGAGAACCTAACCTGACTCCCCCACTATTTCTGCTACTAGGAAGTTTTCCCTATTGCCAAAAAAGGGAAAAATTGCTATAATTTAAACAAGTGTTTTTGAAGAAAAGTGTATTTCATTTTTACATGGTCTTCTCTGTTTTCTCTCTGTTGCTTATCTTCCCTTGAAGACGTGCAAAGCTGTTTCTTTCAGTCTTTCCTCCCAGGAAAAGGAGGAAAGATTTCCTCTCACCTCTAATCGTTCCTGTTGCTCTCCTTTGGATCATCACGATTAGATCACATGCTTTTTTTGAAGGACGTTGACTATAACTGAATGCAAAACTCCAGCTGAGACCCTTGCAGTGCTGAACAGAGCAGATGGAAATCCATGTGGGCCTTTCAGCCTACCCTCCTGCTCACATAGTCCTGTATTGTGTTTCCTCTTTTGCTAGAACGTGACTTTACTGACTCCGTTCGTGATATACTACAACTGCAGACTTCTTTCTGAAGAGCTCACAGGTAAAAGAAACAGCCAGCAGCCTCCTCAGCCTGTATTTGTTCAGGTGATCCATCCTGCCTAGGGGTAGTTCTTGGCTCTTTCCTTTCCCTTTTCCTTTTCCTTTTCTTATTTTTTTTCCAGACCATTTCTTCATTTGGCAAGATCATTTTTAATTCTAAACCTGTCACACAATTCATTCACAGTTTCACATCATCTGCAGGCTTAATAAATATGTTTCTTTATTCAGCTTCTCAGTAAAATCATCAAGCAGAAAGGAAAACAGCAGATTCCTGTGGAATCCCTCCAAAAGATACCTGCATTGCAACAAGGGACTACTGATGAATTTGCATCCGGATATAGCTGTTCAACCAAAGTTTTGTGCCCTCCTGGAATAGTTTAAACCACAGGTGAAGTTTATCAGGCCAAGGTGATGGGAGAACACCTGGCCTTTCTAGCTGTTCTTTAACCTATTTGGTAGTATAAGCTGAAATGACACCTTGTGATCATTAGTGGTAATTGGGATAAACAGGTGATCACATCTGATCTTCTGAGTGAAACCAGATGCAAAAAAAAAAGTGTGTCTAGCCTTTTTGGTTTTATAGCTTTCTTCCTCTTCCCCTTCCTATTTTGGATTCTCCCTTATTACTAATGAAATTGTTGCCCTTGTGTCTCTTGGCTCTTATATCGAATTTTGGATAAGGCAAAAACAAAAACAAACAAAAAAACCCACCAGAATTCTGCACAGATTCTGTTTCCTGCATGAAGAACTACTTTTTCCGAGTGTCATAAGTGATCTGACTTGTTTTCCTTTTACTTTCTTTTGGCTTACATTGTCAATGACCATGGTGTAAACAGTTTAGTCTCTTTTTACACTTGAAGTGAAACAATATATACTTCTGTCCTTAAAAACTTTGCAAAATTGCCAGATGTCCACTCATAATTGCTCGTGTCCGCTTAGCTGCTAGTTATCTAAGTTTGTTGAAATCTCTGCACTTTTAGTCCATTACTTTTTCTCCCCCTTAATTTCTTTGCAAGGATCATATAGTTCATGATTCCAAGATTCCTCTTACACATCATGTCTTTCACCTTCACACTCTCAAGCAATTCTTCTTCACTGCTTAGCCTAAAATCTAGAAATTCCCTCTTTTGGATTCCTTCCTTTGCTTTTATCAAAAACATTCCCAGTAATTCCAAGAACTTGCTGGACAGGCTGCATTCTGCTGCCTTCTGTTACCAGTCAGTATTTAGATTAAGACCCCCTCCATCCATAAAAAAATCTAGTCCTTTGGCTGATTCTGCTAGTTGTGCACAAAGAGCCTCAGAACACCCTTGTTTGGAATTTAGCAATGCCCACCATAAGAGAGCTCATATTCATGTCTCTTTCTACCTTCTTGGAGTTGTAACTTGCTCCACATTCCGCATCTGACAGCAAGCACAGGTATCGTGAATGCAGCCTGTCTCATTCTGTCCATTCCCTGAGCAAGCCAATGTTTTATTTATTAGCACTCTAGTCATGCCCCCAGCTCAGCACAATTTGTGAGTATTCCAGTGAAAACAGAGCCTATTACTAGTTACAAATTTTCCTAGTGCCGTTAAGAAGATGCACTTATTGGAAACACCAAGGACTTGGGACACTGAGAAAGAACTAGAGGATGTTTTCTGGGGGTTAAAGAAGCTCCCAGAAGCACAGGGCGGAACAGAGAGAGAACAGCATGACAGCAGTTCACGCCACTCATCTTGAGGCAGGAGCTAAAATAGGATGGATAAGTGCCCTGTGAGATCTGAGAACCAAAAGTGGCTGTGATTGTTGCACACTGCAGCAGGGAAAGGCAGAAACATTTATTTAGGCACAAAGAATGAAAAATAAACTAAATAAATATGTAAAAAGGGGAACATTTTCCGCTATCTACAATTGGAGAAGTTTTGGGAGGCATGGCATGTGCCAAATATTTTCCAGTGCTTGATGCATGAGCAGGATTCTGGCAGGTGTCCTTAGGAATACAGAGCGCATGTTTGTGCATGTTCTGCATCTCCTTTGCTCCTGAGGATAGCTCTTTGGTCTGTGTTTGGCTCCCATAGTATTTCATAGGAAACGACAGGAAAACAAAAAACAGTGATGGTGGTGACAGTAGTAAAGTCAGAAATAATATTTTTATCTGAAAAATAGAATAAAATCATGACCAGAAGCTTTGAGCTTCCAGTGCCAGTGTTTCTGGCCTCACCTAAAAAAATAAAGGAGAAAAATTCTGTTCAAACAGAAACAGAACATCTGGGAGAAACATTAGGCAGGGCACAGGTGGGTCGCAGCAAGGCCACCCCCAACGCAAACGCCTCAACGGAAGAGAAAGGCAGGGACCTTCTGGCTTGCTGGCCGTCCCTGGAGGCCGGGGACGGGCTGCCTGCTCCAGCTGCCCGCCCGGCCCGTCTGAGTGCTCCTGCAGGAGCCGTCCCAGGCTGCGGACACAGTGACTCACTAAGGGCGCGTGCTGGCGGCTCCTCCGCAGCCGCGCGCTGGCCGAGTGACTAGGTGTGATTAGGAAGTGGCTTTGGTTGGAGCGCGGTCCTGCTCCAGCGTACGCACAAGTGGAGCCCAGCAGCTTGCCCATAGCGGGTACCGACAGAAACACCGTCATCACTCTCACACAAGGGAGGAGGCTTCAGCCTGAAGTCAGGGTGAAAAATAACTATATTTGATGGAAAGCTGAGGCCGTGTTGGTTGACCATACGCTGTTATCTGAAATAGCTTAGTAAACCATCTGTAAGGATTTGGAGCTTATTTTTACTGCTACAACTATCTGATTTAAAATCAAACAGAAAGCTGGGGATGATTTATAGTTGCAAATACATTTTCTATACCGCAAAAAAAATGCGCAGAGCAAAATCCAGAAGTACATTTTTCATAGGTCGATCTGATAAAACGAAGCAATCTGGCTTCAGACAAAATTATTGCCAGAAGCTCAAGTATACATTAGGCAAAGTATAAGCTACACTTATTCTGCACTTTTCTCTGAGTAATCACAACTGATCTTTGTTGATGACAAGGTACTTGGCCAGGTAGACCTCTGGTGATGAGAATAGGGTGCACAGAAAGTAGTGAAATATAGCACATTTCCTTGCCCTCCTAAGATGGTGTTGTTGCCAGGAAGTATTTTGTTTAAAGAAACAAAGGTGGTGATTCCAAAAGCACCACAAAAAATGTGCTTAAAAGGATACCTGAAAGTCAGTTGAGGGACTGAAAAACCTAAGAGCAAGGCCAGGGTGTTTTATATTGGCCTTAAATAAACAGTGACATTGTGGGAAGTTAAATATGGAAGCATCTGCCAAAAATATTGTTCAAGCAAAAGAGCCTATGTTGGTAGCAAAAGAAATATCACCCCCTTCCCTGGCATGAAGCAGGCATAGGTTTGTTTATGTTGGCTATATAAACTTTGCTTCTCATAGGAAATTATTCTCAATTCCTGAAATAGCCTTATTTGTAGATATGAGAATAAAAAAGCAATTACCCAGCAAAGCAAATGTATTTCAGTGTGGCTGATTTCTCATTTATGGGACATTATGGTTAAGCTGACATACGGATCTGGATGTGTGTCTGACCCAGACCTAGTCCTGAATCAGTCATTTTTCAAGAGAGTCTTGTACAGGCAATGCCACAGGAGGATGAGAAATCGGAGCAGAACATAATATAAGCAAAACAAAAACGTTTACAACCAGCCTGAGAATATGAGACCAGTGGAGTAGGATTTGTCCCTCAACTGAGTAAACACAGTAGCTGCACTTTACAGCTCTGCCTTCAAGAGGTCATTCCTGCCTGAGAAAGTACCAGCATGTGCTTAATGTCCATTGAAAACCACTGTAATCTGAGCCTTAGCCAGCCCAATAAGCAGGTCACTGAGGAAAAATATCTTCAAAATACACAGAGATTTACATGCAGAAAGACAGCACTCATGTGTCTACAGAACCACAAAGGGCAGAAAAGGTACAAAGAGTTTGCTTAATACAAGTGCATTTGAACAACGACTGTGAATGTGTTTCTTAAATAAAGAAAAATTGAACAAACCACTTTTTTTTTTTCTCTGTCTGGGAACTAATAGTGCCGTTGATCCAGCCCCCTGCATGTGTCTGAGCCAGCCATTTTCTGCAGTGGGAGCATTACATTTAATCCAACAGGGAGATCCCCATTCAGCTCTCTTCTGAATGCTGTTGTAAGCCTAATGTTAGTTTAATGATTCAAGCTGCACTTTATGAATATAATATGAAAGGGCTGGAAAAGACCAATTTGTCTGCGAGATTCATTCCTATCAGATGAAACTATGATATTTATGCTGTGCATGACACTAAAGAAAAGTACTCTACTGGGCATAGTCCAATGCTGGTAAGAATCATGAAAAGAGAGTCTTAATTTTTGGAACACACTCTGAAACTCTGAAGAAATTTCTCATTCTGGTATCATAATAAGAAATATAAATAATTAAATTTTATTCCTTTAAAGGTTGCCTACTGGTATTCTGTCAGTAAGACCTTTTTTTTTTATCCCCAAAGCATTTTATTCAAGTCACACCTCAGAAATGAACAATGAGAACATAAAATTTAAACTTCTACATTAAATTGCACAGGGACTGAGCAGCCTAAGTGCATGTGGATCTTTTCTCTCCTTGATCAATCTGGTTATATTTTTCCATCGTTCTGACTTAGAAATATGGAGAAGTATGGAGGAAGTAAACAGTATTTTATAGTGTAAAACAAATTCTACTTGCCATACTTTGTGTTTTCAAATGTAAGACGCTACACTACGAAAACACCACAAACTAAAATCTGTGTTCTTGTAAGTATGTATCATTATGTTTCAAGTGTTTTTTGGGCTGAGAGAATATAAAGATTTGAGCTTGCTGGTCAATCTGATCACTTCCTTCATTATCCCTTGCAGTCTGATAGAAAAATCCTGTTTCACCTCTCCCTTGGACAATTCTCATTCTGGTAACTGGGTTTCCAGGGCTGTTGTTTCCATCTCAGCTTCCTTCGCCGAGCTGGTATGCTAGGCTATAACGAGTGCTTCTGAACCCAGCATGAGAACCCCACTGTTTTGCAAAGCTCACAACCTTCTAACACTCAAAAATACTATTTTAGAGACGGGAAGGACATCTGTGTTTGGATTTTTCTCAAAGTAGTCAGTACATTTGGTGATACATATCCTTTTAGCACGTCTTTCTGGTTCATTCACATGAGAAAATACAACTAACAGAATCAGTTGGTGAGACCTGACCTGAAGTACTACCTCCAGCAACAGCCCTCTGGGTCAAACATGACCAGGGGACAATGCAGGAAGAGGTATCTGGTGGTGCATGGAAAGCCTATTTGGAACAAGAAGCCCAGAAGAGTTTGGCTCATTGTAGCAGAACAAAAGCCGACACAGAATGTCATTGCTCTCCAGAAATACACCCAAAGGTTAAGCGTCATGAAAGGAAAAGATCTTCTGAATATAAAGTACAGTTATGGTACAAGAACAAATGGGCATAAACTCTCCGTGAATACATTTTACCTGGAAACCTAAGGAAGTTTTCTATCCAGTTGAGCAATCAGCGTTGGGAAGAGTTGGCTTCCAGTGTGAGCATGGGGACACGGACAGGGCTGTGAGATGGAGCACGAGCAGTTGTTGAAAGGCATCGCGCAACGCGGTGCGGGAGCCAGCAGGGGACTGGGCTTGGAGACCCAGGGGGTCCCTTCCACCCCGTGCTCCTTTGTTTTAATTTTCCTTGAAGGTATTTGGAGATTCTGCATGGTGATGCTTCACAGCTGGTAAAGGATACAGCTCAGAGAAGAAAAAGAAATAAGCAACATGTCTTAGCTCACCAGATGTATGTTATTACTTTATTCCCAATTCACAGGAAATGAACAATCATTTAGTACTGACAGGTACATACTGAAACTTACTGTCTTTCTTTTAAACCTCAAAATAATGTACTACAGAAGTTTAGCATTAACCTTAAGGTAGACTGCACATTTTTGCCAAGGTTACTGTGATACCTTGTGAAATCTTTTGAGGAAACAGAAGAAGAAAGAGTCAGGGGGCAGAAACAATGTAAATTGCTGCCAGCGAGGCTAAAAATTTACCAAATTTAAAAAAAAAAAAAAAAAAAAAAAAAAAAGCATCCAAAGCTCTTTCTGCATGTAGAGATACCTTAGTAAAAGGTCACTTGTGAGCTGCAGAAGGTCAGGTGCAGATGACTTTAATCAGGGTGTAATCCAAATTGCCTTCGAAACGGACAATTAGACAATACAAAAGTAAGGATAAAAGCAGCAAGTGCCTCATTGAATTAAAACACTGCATTTTATTAACTGCATGAAATAGAGCAGGTTACAGCTTTATAAGAAGAGGTCATTAGAGATATAAGACTTGGTCAAAATGTTTTGCATTTATTTACTGTAATTTTGGCTTTGCATATAGCTTTTCAGTGTTCACCTCCAAAGAGGTGAAGGTTATGTGCAATATTAATGAAAGAAAAAGTTAGGCCAGTACTTGCTAATGTCAGCAGCGTCTTCAGCATGCCTGCCTTTAAAAGCAAAAGGGCTGGGCTCCCAGAGGAAGGCAAGTATCCATCCTCACCAACAGCAGCTCTGCCCAAAGCAGGAGTTTGAATGGCGCCTGACAGTCCCCAATGTTGCTTAGAGGACCGGACCATAGTCCCATTCCACAGTGCAAATAAATGACAGATGTGATAACTGGAAATCTATCTTGGTTCCCCCACCCAGTTCTTGAACCGGCAAGTTTGGGTGATTTTTAAGCAGCAAATAGTTAGAAAGATAGAATCATTCACATTGAAAAGGATTTCTAGAGAAATCTTTTCCAACCTAATCAGGGCCAACACATTCAGCCAAGTTTTGAATATCTCAAAGAACAGAGTTATCTCAATGTCTCTGGGCAGCCTGTTCCAGTGTTTAACTGCTCTCACTATGATATTTTTTTCCAATTGGAATTTCCCTTTTAGATGCTTGTCTTGCCTCTTATCCTTCTGCTGTGCACCTTCAAGAGGAGTCAGCTTTTTCTTCTCTGCAATCCCTCTTTATGTAGTTGAAGACAGCAATAGGATTTCCCTTTATGCTTCTTTTCTCCAAGCTCCACAGAGCCAGCTCTCTCAGCCCCTTTCCTCACTGTGTACTCTGGCCCCTGACCATCTTGGCAGGTTTCTGCTGGAGAAACTCCAATTTATCAACATCTCACTTGTATCAGAGGGACCAGATTGGGCACATTATTTCATGAGGTCTCACGGGAGAACAGTCACTTCTCCCAACCTGCTGGCTTCAGTCTTGCCAATACATCTTAGTGTGCAGCTGGCCATCATTGCCCCAGGGTCTGTTGCTGACTCATGTTCCACCCGCTGCGGGCCAGGACTTCCAGCTCCTTTGCTGCTGAACTGCTGCTCAACCACTTGGGCTCCAGACTGCACTGCTGTACTGTGGTATTTATCCCTGTGTTGATCTTCTTGAGATTCCTCATAGGCATTTATTCATCTTCTCAAGGTCATCCTGAATTGAAGTTTTTCCCTCCAGCATATTACCCACTGGCAAATTTCCTGACTGTGCATTCCAGATCAACATCCAAACAACTGAGGAGGAGGACAACTAACCACTGTCTAATCTAGAAGACTATCCAGCTGATTGCCTGATGGACTTTGAACATCTGTCCTCTGATCTTAGTGATTCAGCCTGCTTGCCACACATCCAGTCCATATCTCCTCAGTTTGCCTACAAAGATGCCGTTGGAGACCAGGCTGAAAGTCTTGCTATAACCAAGGAAAATGGCATCTGTTGCGCTCCCCTCAGCTGCAGAGTCAGTGATTTCATCACAGAAGGCAATCAGGCTGGTGCAGCACAATTTTCGCTTAAACAATATAGTCTATTTTTCTGAATTTCATCCTCAAATTCTGAGTTTATTCTACCATCTTTTTCAGCACTCAGACCATCCTCTCCTCCTCACAGCTGCACGGAGCAGCTCTTCACCAGGACTGACTGAACACAGCGGCTGGACTTGCCTATAAGAAAAAGCGACACTAACAATAGACATAGATAGATGTAATGGTAGCATCCTCCCCACAACTCTTAGTCCACCTGTAGAGTGATATTCTCTAAGCACAAATGCTCACCATCACAGTGCTGTTATTTTTTATTATCAAACTATAAGATCTGGACAGATTACAATGTAGCCCACAAAGCAGCCTATTTTTTATATTACTAATGTGAATGACTTTCATTTCTTAGGCAGGATTAGCTACCAAAGACATTGATATTTCTCTCTTTAAGACTCAGAAACTGTCCGAACGGAGTCTTTCTGCTCTTAGCTCATGAAACCATACTAACACTGTAATGCTGAAAGAAGGTTAAGCGGAGAGGCCACATCCCTTCCTTTATGAATTTATGAGATTCAGGGAACAAAATTAACTTCATTTTCACTTTCTATCGTTGTATTTGTCCCTTGTGTATACTTACATTTATTTCACTACTATCTATAAAATCTATTTTCCTCTTTTCATGTTGTACTGGGAGGGATATAAATGGACTAGCACCCTTTTTAATCATATGCACATTCTCATTTTCTTTTCAGGTTTTTCTAATGAATATTCACAAGACTTTGACTGAACTGAAGTCTTGCAAGTAACTGTAAGACTGAACTACCTGCAGGTAATTTTTAATACCCTCAGAGGAATGCAGTTAACTTGAACTCATCCCTAGTCTGAGTTGGTGCTTTTTGAAGTAGGTCTTCATGGGGTGAACAGGAAGACTATGAGGGTTTTATTATAGTTGGCTTCCTTTACTGCATTAGCGTTTATATTTTCCCAGTAGAAATCCCCAAATTGAAAATATAGAGGTGTCAGCTAGCACCACTTTAGTTAAGGTTGTGTCAACATTTCCTATAAACGTTGTTTTTCTAAGGTTTATAACTAGACCGTAAAAATGTGCTCAGCACTGAAACTTGGCATAGAAAAGTTCAGCCTGGAAGAGAATTTTCACAATTAAAAACAAAAAATCGGTTCAGCTGTTTTTAACTAATATCCATGTAATTAAATGGAAATGAGTTGATTTAAAGATTCATTTTCCTTCAACATAATTCAAAGCAAACTTCTATTTAAAAAGTAAATTCATCAAGGGATTAGTCCATTAATGTTGTCTAGTTGCACTTGGTAATTTTCAAAGAGTCAAAATTACTGAGCTATTTCACACTAGGAAATACTGACTACATCTGCAATGCTAGTTTGTTTAAAGCTCTTTGGTACACATAAGGAAATATTTTTTTATAGGCGGGGCTAGTAGTGCTGCATAATATGAAGTTTGCCCAGTATTTCCTATTATAAAACCACATCTTCAGACTTTGCCAAACTTTAACCATTTGGGCTGATATTTTATACGCCAGGTGTATGTCTAAGGCTGAATTTTCTTTTTTCTTTTTTCTTTTTTGTTTGTTTGTTTTTGTTTTTGTCAAGACAGATTAGCTGATTCTGAGAGTGTGAATTTAGAAAACATTTTGCTTTGTTCATATTGGAAAAATTCTAACAAGCTACTTTTCAAGAGGTCTCATTTCCTGGTCATTGCTTAGTAGCATTGGCTTAAAATGAAGAGGCACTGTGGTGTGTTCTCTCATGATATATCTGTTGTGTGAGACATGACATATCCCTAATAGCCAGGCAAAACCCAAACTAGAATTCTAGACACATCCCAGTTTCAAAGAATGAGCTGTGGACTTCAAGTATTGACACAAATGATGCTCAAAGCTCTACATGAGCAGGTCATAAATGGTGACTGGTAGAGCCTGCATAGGTAAATGCAAAAATTCATTGTCTGGATGTCGTATTGCTTTAAAACTGCCAAACTACATCTACCGTTACATCTATCTATATGTCTACCATTAGCGTCACTTTTTCATATAGGCAAGTGACATAACTGGAGTCCAGCCGCTGTGTTCAGTCAGCCCTGGTGAAGAGCTGCTCCATGCAGCTGTGAGGAGGAGAAGATGGTCTGAGTGCGAGAAGAGGAAGAGTGCCCATGATGCAGGCTCGCTATGAAGCTGAAGTACAAACTGTGGATAGTCCTAGGATCTTTGTTCCAGGTGAAACACCAAAACTTGGTGTCCTAAATGTCTTTTTTTTTTCTGAGCAAACAGCAGAGCAATGGCAGAGTGAAAGATCTAAGAAAACCCCTCTTTAGTGCTGAGCTTTACAAGGTGGAAATACTGTATATTCCAATTAAGTACAGCCAGGCTTTTTGAACTGCTGTGTTTTAGTAAGCAAGCAGTATATCACAGCAACACCTGAGGGTGCTGCTTTGATCACTGCCTGTCAGCATTTCCGTCGTGAACTTTGTTTATTAGAGGTTGACTGCAAAAATTTCCTATATGCTGAATTTTCAGTGCAAAGCCTGTGCCAGCCACCAGTTAAGAGAATCAGGAGAATAGAAGCTCATATAATAGTGGAATACACATACAGGCTGTTTCTGCTTTATAATCTTCAGAGTTTTTTCTTTTCTGAAAACCCAAGTTTCTATATCGTCTCAAAACCGTGCGTCTTCAGCATGCGTCCATACTGCATGCTGAAGAAAAAAAAAATCAAACATCTGAATTATTAAGAGAGGTGCTTGAATGGCTGAAAAATTTCTCATCAAATTTTCATCCATTCATTTTGTACAGTTTTCAGGGCACAAATGAAGCATTCCTCATTCTGCCTTCCTGCTGGACTCCACGGTGCCTAAACCACATCTAAGCAGCGTAAAAGATTGAGCGGCAGAGAGAACAGAAAGGAAGTGTCACATCCTCCGTTGTGAATAGCTAAAACACTAGCAGCCCTGCTGAGATGAGTGTTTAAATCCTTCCTCTGCCTGCTTTGGAGCGGGGCCTGGGATCAGGTCCCTCCGGGTTGTACCTTAAGCAGCAGCTCTCAGTGTCTGGGTCTCTCTCCGGCTTCCCCACTGCAAGGGCTCTGCTTTGTATGAGCTATTTAAATATTCAGTGGCTCCGAGTGAAAAGGGCTCTGCAGCCTGGGGTGGGGGTGCTCGTCCAGGAGGCCTGTGTCTAGTCCCCGCGCCAATGAATATTTAATCACTTCACACACAGTGGAAGGGTTGCAAAAGGAATCCCTCAGTTTGCAGCTCGGCAGCTCGGGTGTTTAACAGACCAGAGTCTTGTGCTGCTTGTGCCCCTTCTCAGTGTTACGCAGGGGAAGGGATTTAGAATCAAAATCCTAGAAAGTGTTTCATCCGCTGAACACTCTGGACACCACTTCATTGCAGCTATGTGAGCTAATGCATTGGCCTGGCATAGTCGTGGGCTAAATGGAAGGAGGGATATCCTTCCTACCGAGAATTAGATGCCCTATGCGCATCTCCTGTCGGCTCACTGATGCTGTTCCTTGGTTGCTTTGTCAGCACCTGAGCACGGTGCTTCTCTGCAGCCAATATAAAAGGAATGCTTGGCCCTCACTCAGGGCTCTACGTTGCACAAGGTGTGGAGGGCAGCGAAAGCTTCCAGATTGCAACCCTGCGACAGTTACATTCCTCTGTGACTTTCAGTTTGGGGCAGACACTTCATAAGGTAGTTTTGCCCCAATGTGCCAGGCGTTTAGCTATTTCCTTGGACATCTGTGAGTCTCCCTGCTTGTCTCAGAGACCGGCAGTGCTTGCTTGGTACACACTAGTCTTCTCAGATCAGCGTGGTAACATGATGTTGGCCAACTTGCATTGCTGTTTCTAGGGCTGTATCTGTTGCTCAGTGAAGAGGATACTTCAGATCCTCTAGGACCGATCTTTCATCACTATAGTATTGGTGGAAAAAGAAAGAAATATAATTGCAGAAGTTTGGCCTCTCGTTTTATGTTCAGATCAAACTTCCCGTCGCATCTCTTTAAATGTATAGGAAAAGGTAACTAAACTATTTTGAAGACTTAGTCAAATTATAATTACTTCTCTCTCTTATATATATATATATATATATATACACAATATATATATATATATATGTTTTGCAAAACATGTTATATATGCATACACATATGAATATCTGTATTAATGGAAACTTTGGTTTTTATCCAGTTTAGAAATAAACATGCCCAGGTTTTATAAAAATTTCCTCCCAGGTTCCCTGTCAAAACTTGCTATGGTTCATCTCATTGCTTCAGCAATCAGACTCCAACTTCATTAGGGATGAAACCCTAGCCTGGATTCAGATGTGTGCTTGTCTTTCCATGTGTAATCCTATTCCCACTTAGTAACACATTCAAGATCTGCAGGAGTCGGTGGCTGAAGCAGGACCCCCATCCCTATTCTTGTCTTCCTCTGAAGCACTCTGGGCACATCAGCACGACTTGTAGATTCTTGGTTTAATAGTGAAACCCAAGGAAAAGCTATGGGAGACACAGACATCAAGGATGGAGCCTAGTGCAAACTCAGAGAGTTGTCATCTGCTCTTACCCTCCCGCCAAATTAGAGCTTTAATGAGAGAAGGCTGCCTGGGCTCTGGAGTGAAACTGGAGCCCATGCTCTGATAACATGGGCACATGTTGTGGCTGAGCCGGGCAGCGCTGGCATCGCAACGTGAGACATGGGGACCCCCAGTGCCCCGCGCTGGCATCTCCCTAGCGCCGAGGCCACCCTGGGAATCCCGCCTGCCTCCGTGGTGCAGGAGGTGCCTGTGAGCAAAGCCCGCGCCATCGGCCAGGGACAAAACCCTTCCAAGTCACGCACCCGGCAACAAAAGGGAGCGCGGGAGCCCACGGCCCCACCGAGGGCCCCTCGGCCACAATGGGAATCCCTGAGGGAGGCAGCGCGGGGACGCGGGACAAAGGCGCGCGCGGCCCCGAGCCCAGCTGCCGCCTCGGCACACAGCGAGGCAGGACAAACCGGGCGACTTTCATCTAAATCCTCTTAGGCGCTGTGAATGCGGAGAGCCCGTGTTCGCCCTTTCGCTTCGCGCCGCCTCGCTCGGCCCTCAATGCGGTTAGTCCTGAGGGCGGGGTGACAATTTACGGTAGGTTTATTTGGACATTTCACGCCCCGGCTGTATAGAAACGAGCTGCTCTTTCTGTAAGACGTGCTGGGAACGTCGCGCTGCAGCAGGGGACCGGCCGCGCTGGGGCACAGGCAGAAATCGTCTTGCCTTCCTTGCCGTATTTTGCCTGGAAGACGCTGAACTTTTCATGTTCTGAAAAGCCAGATGAGCAGACCAAGTCATTAGTCACCCAGGTATTTACAGTGTTTTTCCTATTTCCTTTCTCCCATGGCCTCTGTGGTCAGCAGTATAAAATTCCTAGGCACTCCCACCTAAACACAAGTTTCCTGTTTATGCTTTCAGTGGCTTTTATGTTTAGCTGTTAAAACCCGATGTCTAAAGTACCATAAAACAATGTGAACGGAGACTACTGCAGGTGAGCAGGAAAAAAAAAAAGAAAAGGAAAAAAGAGAAGTGGTGACAGGGCTCCGTGGACGTTGCCGGACGGCGAACTGCGACAAGAGGCAAGAGGAGCGGAGGCGGCGGTGAGCAAGTGCGCAGCCCCCGCCTTGGTGCCACGGGGCACCGCTGCCGTGGTCCGCTGATGATGATAAAAAGGGAATTTATCAGCAGCAGTGAAAATCTAAGCAAGTTCCATGCTATTAAATAATATGGCATAGCTGTACAGTTTTGGAAGTGTTTTCATTAGTTACAGCTCGCGCTGCTCCCATTTGGTCCCTGTCAGCATTTAGGCTATGTAAGCTCCTCTTTTAATGCCAGAAACATCTGCTTTGTGCCACAGCCCAGCAGAAAAGGTGTCAGCGAGAACAACGCTGAAATTCCTTGCACCTGTAGGAATGGAAAGCCCCGGCTGATGATCCGATTCATCCCCGGAGCCCATGCAAATGCGTGTCCTGCCGCAAAGCTGTGCTCACATCACCCGGTCAATCTGAAGTCGTGATGGCATCACTAGTTCCAGATATTTTGTTGTGATCACATCGAAACAAAAATGCTGAAGACAAAACATGTAGCAGTTACATGAGATTTAGACAGCTATTAAAAAAATCCAGAAACATTAAAAGGTGATTTTACACATTTATCAACTAATTTTTGTTTCAGATCCCCTGCCAAATATGTCAACTCCCCAGGAAAACATTCTCACGGACTTTTACTACAATGGAAATTAAAATAAATAATCATAAAAATCCAAAATAAATCTAAAAGTGCCAGATACTTGCACTTAAACTTAATATCATTTCTGTGACAAACTTTTATTCACAACAGTGTGATGTAAGGGCAAAGCGTCAATATTGTCTTTGAATTTTTTATTGATTTGGTTTAGGTAGGTATTTACAGCTATTTAAACATAGTTTTGTGTATTTAATTATATCATACATGATGTTATTTTTATTACAGACACCTTTACCATTTAATTTATTTCAGCCAGTAATTAGTAAAAAATAATTAAGCTTTCATTGCTTTAAACGCTCTAAAGCAGGATGCAGCAGGAGCAGCAGGGTTTATGTTGCAAGTATTAATATTTATTTGCTTTCAGGTTATACATTTGTAATTTTAGAGTTTCTATATATAAAGGAAGGACCAGGACCAAAACAGCATCTCACAGAATCCATGTATTCCCTTTACAAATGCATGAGTAGAGAATAGATCGACTATGTTGAAATTCACAACATATGTAGGGAAATTCTTATATAAATATGTTATAACAGGTCTATATGTAATATCATGTCTATATTAAACCTGTAAGTTAATACATAATATTAGTTATTTTTTATATATATGTACATATGTAAGTATACGTATATACGCACATATATTCACACATACATGGAGACTAAAGGGGTTCTGAACTGTGCAAAAGGGCTCCATATACAACGTCCACAGCATTTTTCAGAGATTTCTGTACTAGTCCTTCTCTTGTAGGAGTGACGTGTCACCTCAAAAGCTTTTTGTTCTTACTCCGCTTACTGACCACAGGTGTTACCATTATCAAATCCTGTTAGGTTTCCTCTGTGCGATGCAAGCGCTGCAATAGAAGTTGTTAGTTCATGCTGAAAGTTTGTTTTCCTGTTGTTAAAAGCCTAAAACTCTGTGCCCTCTTCAGCCTCCCCATAGACATACTGCACTAGCTGAAGCACCGTAAGTGTTCACGTATGGACCTTATTCCACAACGATCTGTTTCCAAACACGGGCTTTTGAGTTTCTCTCCCACAGTGATTTCCATATAGCCATCCTGGACCATATTATATAGATACTGGACCATATCTATATCCCCTGGACGGGGCTCCCCTTTTCCACTGCAGTGTTGGAAAAAAAAATCTATTTGCTAGCACCTCTCCTTGGTTTTGCCAGCACTCGAAGACAACAGCAGAGTCTGCAGACCAAGATAATTTGTAGATGTGATGAATCATTAAAAAAAAAAGAGACGGGAAAAGAAAAAGAGACAGGAAATCTTTGAAAAAGACAACAAAAAGGAAATACTTTAACACAGTCTCAATTCAGCAAGTCACTTGGGCAATGTGCTCAACAACCCGATGGGGCTGTCAGCACCTGGGCTGGAGGTAGACAGGGAAGTGACTCACTGGAATGGGAATACAGAGGGGAAGCCATGGGAAAGCGCGTGTGGGAAGTTTTGAAGGGGAAGGAGAGTCTCTTGGCGCACGGGAGGTTACAGACCTTCGTGCCTGTAGAACAGGCCAGCTCTGGATATTCTGGGCTGCTAATCCGGTGAGCAAGCAGCTCCGCATGCAGTAATACCCACAGCCATGTCTCAGCACAACTAGGAGAGTAGGAAGGGAAAAGGTTACTTTAGGAAAAGTAATCAGAAACCTTTATTTAATTCTACAAGCAATAAAGCCAGAAGCAAAAGCACACCTGACTGTGTGATCTTTGCCTTGCTGCTGGCTCCCCAGCGAGAGCAGGTGGGATTTCCCACAGGGAGTGTTTTGCTTCCTCTGCGGCCACAAGGCTGCAGTGCAGCAAGGGAGGACCCTGCTTGTGACTGTCACCAACAATATATGAGTATGTCCTCATGGTCTCTTAAAAAATATGGCCTTCCCTTACTCCTGGCACAGAACTCCTTCTGCCAATAAAAAGAGAAAACATGTGTCACAAATGCGTTGTTTCTTTTCAGATAGCTAAGAAGCAGCATTCCTGATAGCGCGGATATGGAGAGGGCTCTTGGCAGAGCCGGGGTCGTCATCAGTGGCTGGTGCTGCCGGGCAGAGAGCTGAGACCATGTGTCAGGAACCATGCAGTGTCCACGCACTGGGACCATGCAGCCTCCACGCACTGGGTGCTCCCACGGGTAGCTGTGAAAAGAGTCTCTGGAGCTCTTGCTGATGGGTGCTTCAAGCAGCCCAAGCTTGGGCCAGCTCCCTGCTGGTAAGCGAAAGGTTTGGAGAGAAAGCAGCATTTTTTGCCCACCTGCTGGACTCGGGGTGCCCTGGGCTGAGAGGCCGGCATGTGCAGGCAGGGATCAGGTGAGAGGCAGCTCTCAAGGGAAAGGCCCGCCAGGGCTGCACCGCGCAGCAGCGACAGGCACCCTCGCAGGGGACGGACATTCACCCGCTCCCTCCTGCACCACGCGGAAGCCGCGGCGGCTCCAGAGGCCCCTCCTGCCCCGCTCCCTCGCTGCCGCGCCGGTCCCGCAGCCCCACGGCTGCAGGGAGGCAGGAAGACAAGAGCGTGGTCTTCAGCTCTGCTCACATCTGAACATGCATTCACCAAGATGGGGCTGGGCACGAATCTGACCTTCCTTAGAGATGCCTCTGCTGGGCTTGCTTTTAGCTGCGAAAAGTGAATAAATATGTCTTCCCTGCAGCACACAGGCATGCTACCCTTGCCCTCCTGAATTTTGCAGATCTTTACCTCTTGTTTTAAGAGGTAAATATCAGATTTTTGCTGTTTGTTATGATGGTGGCTATCGTTTTCTTATTTCGGCTCAACCATTACCATGGGGGGTCCAGTCCATGCGTCAGGCCCTGAACTACAGCTGGGTCAGTCTTTTATAAGAAGACACAAAGCCAAGTGAACACAAGTCTGGAACCCAGGCCAAGTTTGGCTTAAATCTGTAGCAAGTCACAAGCCTTTCAGAAGACCTGGGCCAATTTCTGCTTCCAGGTGGGAGTCAGACAAAACTCAGGCTTTTTTTTTGTTTGTTTGTTTTGTATTCAATACCCCCAAACAAAGTATAATTCAGCTGTTGGAGACAAGTTTGGCTCCATGCTTATGACTTTAATAGGGAACAAATCCATGCAGAACTGCACAAAATAGCTCCATGAGCGCCTGAAGCTAAGGCTGCTGAGATTAATTTAGTGTCCCAGATTACTTCCCTAGTGGAAGTGTGCCGTGATTGCTGCCGGGCTGCTCCCACGAAGTCAGGAGGACTTTTACAACACATCCCATTGCTACAGTCACTTCCCATTAGCCATGGGTGGCTTCTCCCTGGCAGATAAGCTGCACCCCAGGCCAACCGAGCTGGCTCCGTGCAGCTCAGCCAAGCAGGGCTCTCAGCGCAGCGCACGGAGCGGACCCAGGTCTCTGGGTGGCCACCATGCAAATGCTGGATGTGGCTACTGCGAAGGTCAGAGAAACCTTTGGTGAGGTGGGAAGCGGGAGCGAAGGCGGCAGAGGCAGCTGCAGGGCTGTGCGCAAAGAGCAATCGTAAGTCCTGGAAAAACAGCTAGAGCCGAGATGTGTGCGCAAGAATTCGCTGGCTTCGCTGAGGATTGGTTGCCCTTTTTTTAACTGGCAGAAAAGATCTCTGCTGCTAACTGATCTCTGTACTTGTGAGTGCCCAGGCCTGGAGGAGCAGAGGGGTATGTCCGACCTGCCCGGTTTGGTCTCTCAGTGCTGGGGACCAGAGGCAGGAGCTGCACCCCTGGCTCCTCTTTCCAACACTGGCAGAGTGTGGCCACGGAGATGCCAGTTCTGCTTGGGGCTTGCCCGCAGCTCCCTGTTGGAGGCAGTTCAGCGGCGGGCAACTTTTTAAGCCTCTGCAGCAGACCACTAGCCTGTCCTGCCGGCCTGGGCTTTGGGCTGGCCTGCCCAAGTCAGTACACTCAGGCCTGAGCTCTCATGTGCAGTTCCAGAACAGAGGAAGGAATCGATTCAACACGGATGAAATGTGCTCAGATGAGTAATTGGTACTTAGTCCCCTTCTGGTGAGGAAGGGTGGAAGAAAACACAATGAAAAATAACATCTGTTGCCCAACTTTAAGTTGATGTACACAGTTCTGCCTTTATAGATGGCACTTCATACACTACAGGTCTGTGTATATATATGCACACGCAGACACATGTTGGAAGTTATCTGTGGGATGCTGTCTTGGAGACCTATCAAGTCAAGGAATATTGCAACTCCACATACTTCTGGGACAATTTGATGAAGAGTCTTTCTTGATAACTAATCCAAAGAAATGCTTGAAGTGTTTGTGGTAAGGAGGAAAAAACAGCAATTGCAGAAAACAAAGAGGAGCTCAACTTTTCAAAAACATATAAAATAGGTTTCTTTAATCAACAGTCTTTTCATTTCTGAGGAATAAAACCATGTTCAGGAACTCTGCACCTTCTAGCCTCAGCTTGCCTTGTGCTCAGTGAGTTTGTGTGGTTAGGGAGCTGTTTCTATCTGTACAGCACAGAAATGTCTTTAATGGTTTTACAAGCACCCTAACTCCAGTCCCCCAACAACAACAGTTTAATACTTTGTCCCCTCTGGACAAAAATTTCCCAAAGGTGCATAACTGCTCTGAAAGATATAAACTCACTGCAAGCCAATTTTAAAATAGGACTGACCCTTGAAATTGCCTTGGCTAGGCCCTCTTTTCTTTTGCTGCACGCTATTTTGCTATGTGTGTAGAAGCCAAGAATTGTCTCCCACCAAATTCTGGAGCTGAAGTGCCAGGCATGCACAGAGGTGCAGCCCAGAGCGGCCTCCTCCTCTGGGTGCTGTGCAAGGCAATGCTCTCAGGCCTATTCCTCTCCAGCTGTAGCAGCGTGGGCAGAAGCATCCAGATATTCGTAATCAGAAATACTCACGGGAAGACAGGGAAGTCCTTGAGGCTCTATATCAGTCTCACTGGGACTGTGTCCTGCAAAAGGGCTGTTGCACTACACGGCTCTTCTTCCCTCTGCATGGAGAGAGGCAAACTCCAAGAACGAGTGAGCCGAAAACATCCCTAAATCACAGCAGTAAAAACTCATCTGAACAAAACTACCCCAAAATGAAAGAGCACACACACAGCAAACAGTGCTGTAAACCTTCAGAAATCTCGTATGAAGAAGGCACAACCCATGCCAAATTTTTTTGAACAGAGAAAATGAAATCACCCCAAGCTGAAAACTTCATTAAGGGTCAAGGAACAGACAAAATCCCTGTTCTCTCCTCTCAGGCAAGTCTCTCCTTAATAAGTGGTTCCCAGAGTATCAAGAGCAAGAGGTCGCACAAGTAATAGTCAGCTTGAGATGTGTGGGATGGGAGAGAAAAACAGCCTCAGATGCAGATACTGCAAGAGATTTGGCAGTGCATTGTATCAAGCAGAGTGAAAATTTCACTTATCAGCAGTTTGGTCTAAACCCACTGTTTCACACGCAGGTTTTATAACCCCAAGCTTGTCCAACAGATGCCACAAAACGTCCCCAGACATGTCTAAGAGATGATTCGCAGGCACCTCCTGCCTTCCTACACATTTTATGGATATAATCCATAATCCAAGAGTTTGATCTCAGGCATGTTAATGTCGGAACTAAATGCTTGATTTGGACCTGGCTCCCCAACCTGTCTTATTTCTGCTTTGGTTTGTTGGGAATACAAACCTTCGTACTGTGGATGTGTCATATATTTTGTTTCTGCTGACTTTGGCATGTGAACATATCCTGCTTGCAAAGACGACAAGGCTGGTCCCTGCTGTGGCCAGCTGGATGTACCTCGTAAGGGACTACCTCCTGTTGAAGTAAATTGTGTGTGTGTGGTTTTTTTTTTCTCTCAAACAGAAGCCATAAGACTTCTATGATAAATTACCAGAGATATTGAAATGCCTGAAATCTCAAGGAAAACAGGTTGTCAGGGCACTGTGTGTGGGGTCTGGAGAGCAGTGGCCTGCTGGACTGCTCCTTGCTAATTGTGGAGAACCCAGAACTTGGTACTGCAGACTCACACAGACTGTTAGGAGTAAGTCCAACAAAACCCCCAGAAGGCAAATAAATATAATATTCAGCTATTTTGTATGTATGGATTTGCTGCAAGGTGTTGGCTTTGCATAGACCTCCTGCAGAATAAACGGCACACTGGGAACCAGGGAGCTGTTGCTTTGGCATGGTAAATAATACCAGTCTCCAAGCAGTCCTACAAAAACTGGCTACGCACAAGGCATTCTTTGCTATTAATTCTAAACTCTCACTTATCTTTTCTTAAAAAAAACACTGATGTGTGATGCACACCTATATGTTTGACACTTCTGCCCCTAAGGACTGTGTCTCTGTAACTTGGGGCCAACACAGCCCTGCTCTGATGAGGTTTGGGGCGAGCATAGAATAAGGATTTTACATGACAAGAGGAGCCAAAGCATTTCAAGTAGGGGTGTGGGCATAGCTGGGAAAGGGCTGAAGTTCCAGCACAGTTAGTTAGTGCTTGCTCAACGGACAGTCACAGAGGGAAGTTGTGTGATAACCTGAGGGATGGAACCCCATGTGCTGTAACTCTGCTGGTTAGCACTGCCCAGAAACACACAGGGGCACATGGACAGGAGATGCTACACAACTCTGTATCCTCAGATGGACCTCAGCTCTGTTTGGACTTGTGAGTTTATAGGGCACTGAAAATGGAGAAAATGGAGAAAGCTGCTCTGTCTTGGTGTGACATCCAAGGAGTTGGAACGGAAGTAAGTGTAGAATAACTCCTGTATGTCAACCTGCAGCAAGCTCCCTGTGCTTTACACTCTCCAAAGCAGTATGGCCATATGTCAAGCCAGCAGTGTATTCAACACATTCACATTTTCTCCTCTTGTTAATTTTTCTTTTAGACACAAAATGCAAATGGCTCAATGGTAACGGCCTGGAGAGAGGAAATGCTTATGTCCAGGTACATCTCAGTCCCATCATGCTCTGTTGAATGGCAGCTACATTTCCAGTTAGAGGAGCTCAAGAAGGGTCTGAAAGAGTGTGAAGGAGCCAGATGAAGTTTTACTTACAGCATATTTGAACAATTATTTGCACAGCAACATGATTCACTTTTCATTCCTCGTAAATTCCTTCATGATGTACTCCTAGGAGTCCACTACTTGTTCCAAAAACTTCAGCATCCTCTTTTTAATGAGTATCAGATGCATCACTGAAATCTGGACTAGTTCATTCAAGTGTGAGCTGCTACAACCCAGCTCTTAGAAATGTGCTCTACATTCATTTGGGGAGAAAAATGGCATAGCAATCACAAGTACAGAAAGAAATTATGGGCCCCTAGGTATAGTGCCATTTTTGGAGTAAGATGCTATTTATCCTAAAAGCAGAAGAACAGAATCCTAAATGCTTTTGTTTTGTCTAAAGGCAGAAGGTATCTGCCAGAGTTACATATGTTTCAGCGTATGCTCATACACTGTGTGCCATATTCTGATCCGCTTGACCCCTAGTTCTCTTTTTCCTCTCCTTGGAGTGGAGGGGATCAGTCCAATGGATTGGGGTCCTGGAAAGCCAGATATATCTAAAAATAAGCAACTTGTTCTTGTTTTGTCTCTACAAGAAGGGAATCCCTTCTGCATTCTAGCCCTGCTGTGAATACAGACATATGTTTTTAGAGAGACACAGTTTTGTCTTGCTGATCGCAATGCAATTAGAAAGCTATTTGGCACACACAGGAACTTCTGTACTAATTTGGCATTATCCCATCCTGCTACTGGCAGCACTGGGTTTGCTTCCTTTTGGCGAGTCTCCTAGATGTCTTACAGCTCCTGAAAACATCAGCCATGCCTATTCAGGGAATAACGCTGGCAGAATGCAGACACCTTGTGTGGTGCATCCAGCAGCAACGTGTCTGTGTGATGCTGGCTCATTATCAGACTCCAACACTCTGTCTTCTGGTGGGGTATGGCATTATAGAGACAGGTGCATGGTTTTCATTATGAAAGCCAGCAGGACATTTCCCATTGACTCAGCTTCAATTATAGGGTTTTATCTGTGTTACTCCTCAGAATGGGCTTCTGTTTCAATTCTCTCTCTTTTTTTTTTTTTCTTGAGGAATTTGAAGGGAAAAGCAGGCCGTTTCCCCTCAGCCCTCTCTTGGGCTGGGAAATGACACATGTAACTCCTCAGTTATGATGCTTCAGATTTCCAAGGTCTTGTCGATACTCTTGTTGATGATGTAGGGACATAGCATCCCTCTAACCTCACATACTCTTCAACAGTCCCTTAGTGTTTATATTAATAAGTAATGAAGAACCACATATTGATGGTTCCTCTGTGGCAGTTCTGGTACAGAAGAGATCATAGACTTTAGAAAAAGATATTCTCCTCATGGTAACTTGGCCACTATTTTCTTCTTGATCATCAGTTATTTCAGCTGCCCCAAGGAAACTCCATAACCTTCAAGTGAACATGAGTTCAAAAATGATTTAATACAGGGTGCTGAAGCCTTCACCTGTCCTTCTGCAGGGCTGAGCTCTCCTTCTTAGGGCTATTGATCTTTGCTCATGTCAGGCAGCAATCCCCCGAGGTCCAGTTTTAGCATATGAGAAGTGGGGGGAGACATGTATTTGGCCCAAAAATTGAGCTAATATTGATTTCTCTGTTCTGTCACTGTTTTTCAGATGTTCTTTAGGGACCTGGCTATTATTCTCTGGCACAAAGTGATACCCTCTCTGGTGAGTCTCCCTTGTTTTCTAGCAGGATATTTGAGCTTTTTTCCTGAGCCTTTTTTTCTGCATTCCTTAAAGAGTTTGAGAATAGGGAGCTGTAGAGCTACTTCGTTTTTCCTAGCTCTTCACTTCTTCTAATTCTCTCTTTGGTCTTTTTGACTCTCTGTACCTCCTCATGCCATGAAAACACTCCTTGCAACTCCTGTCAGCTTCAGGAGCTATTCTCAGTATATCCAACACCAACTTTTTACAAAGCATGACCTATCAAAACCAAACATGTGTAGATTTTGATAGATTTTCTCTCTTCTTTTCATGAGAATTCTGGAGTTGGATTTTCAAGCTTTCTTCCACAGGTATGAAAGCTAGAATTTTATTTCCCTCTCTCCCTGAGAACTTTGTTTCTCACAGAGTATTAACATCACAACAAAAGTCAGGGGGATGAGTTTCATAATAAAATGAGGGTAGTCTTATAGCAAAGCATAGCTCTTACTGCTCCCCTGGCTTGAACAGAACCCAGTCCGTTAGGTCAGACCAGGACCAGGACCATGTTGTCCTAAAGGGGAAGCATTTTTGCTCTTACCATCATTTGCAGACACTGTTACCCAGTGCAGCTGCAAACATTATTTGTGTGAATGGCTAGTTCTTTTCTAATCTCACAGAAGTCTTTGTCCCTATAATAACTTTCAACAGTGAATTTCATAGGTTTGTTACTGCTTGCTTCATAATGATTCAGTTTCTTTGCATTAAACGCATTACCTTTTAAATGTGGTTGTCCCTTTTTCCTTGTTTTCTAGGACAGGATGAACATCGTCTGACTGGCAAAGATGCTGATCCTCTGTATTCATGAAAATGTGGGAGGAATTAGGTCCTTCCTGCAGATTTGACAGCTTTCTCCAGAACCTAAGCTTTCATTTAAAAAGCTAATGAAGTATTTAGCCCTTCTGGTTGCACAGATAACCATGCTTCAGTTCACATTTTGTGGAGGTTATCTTGCTGTGTCAAAGCCAGAGAAACTGCAACAAAACCACTGAGTTATGAGCTTCCTCTATTGATCGTAAGAGTAAGCTAACTGTAAAACAACGTGTCAGGGACCACAGACCTGGAGAGAGAGAACGGCTTCCTGGCTGAAGAGAGGCCGACTGAGAGCTTGGCCTGCCTGGCCGGGGCCCCGTGTTCGTCTGCACTGGTTGCCTCCTCTCTGCTCTGCGCGCTGCGCTGGCACCGCTCTGCTCTGCCTTCACCTTTGGCCATCTCTTGCTGCATTTCTTCACAAGCTCTGGCTGACAGTTTCGCATTCCCATAGGGGTTTATTAACCCAGACCACAAATATGATATTAATTAGTAAATATGAGAAGGAAGATAGGCCATTACTCTGGCTGGAAAATGACAGCGGGGAAAATTTTGGCTGAAGCAATAGGAAATAACTTAGCTAATGCTAAGTCTGAGTGCTCAGGTACCCCCTATGCCAATCCAGGTCTTTCCAGGCTCCTGATTTGTGGCTCTTTGCCAGAGAGGCTGACAGTCTCTTAGATAGATGCAAGTGAGCAACTCCAACATCCTCAGACCATTTACTCCCTTGGGAAAGGTGAATAATTCAGATATTCTTTTGACAAGCTCACACTTTTCATGCATTATCCAAAGCCACATGCAATAAGGAAGCTGAGGAGCCATTCACAGTTGTATGTGCACATGGGGCTACATGTGCAGCCAAATCTATGTGCGAAGGCAGATAAATTCTTGTTCTCTTCTGAACACATCCCCCACTTCAGCAACTCAGGCACATTTTTACTACTGCTGCTTAGTACCTTCACTGAGCTGTTCACAGTAATGCTTAGTTCTTTCCCCCAGAGACTACAGTTAATTCAGAAGCCATCACTGTGTCACAGTAGTTTAAATTATTTCTTTCAAATGCATTACCTTTTATTTCAAGTTCATCTGCCGTCATGTTAGGACAACCACTGGAGGTATTAAGAGTTGTCTGGTGTTTCAAACAATCCTTTTCAGCCTTTCCTTTTCTGATCAAGCTTTTCTCAGCAACATACTTTGACATTTCATTGTTCATCTAATTCCTAGAGTTATTAGTAAATGCAGTACTTAAGCGAATCCACAGAAACTATGACCACAGTTTTAAGACATAGGAAATAACTCTAAAAATGTCTAAAAAGAGCCAATATGTATGTTCCTTTTTTGAAAAGCCCTATCTGTCGCCTCTTTGTTGTGTCAAGATCCTCACAGCAACTTAAGAAAATCACTGTGTTGTATGGGCACTCGCCCATGGATAGATGTAAGATAGTCCTTATAGACATCTCTTCTTTTTTGTTTATCTCAGGCTTCAGGCATTTTTTCCCAATGCCTGGTTGTTAAACCAGGACAAGATTTTACCTCGCCTTCTTGTTAGCAGACTTCTTCTGGAGTCTCAAGGGCAGAATTCTATCAAAAGCTCTTCAACGCTTTAAATAAATTATATCCATCATCTCACCTTAATGTACTGTTTTTTAACTCAAAGAATTCTAGGCATTTAGAGAAGCATAATTTACTTTTATGTATGCTATGCTGATATGCCCTTATCGAATTATAAGGATTCTTGCATTTTATTACTCTAATTTTTTTTTCTGTCTTCTGTGCACTGAAGTACCTGAATCACAGAATTATCCTTAGATTCTCTTTTAAATATGGACTCTGTATTGAGTGTTTCTTCCACTTTTATTAGTGTCTTAGCTTCTACTTAGTGTAAGAGAAAAATATCTCTGTTTTTTAATCACAAACTGTCTACAACGATCTGGTCAACACTTGGAATTTACTCTGGTAGGGAAAGCCACATTTCTCATAATTAGACCTTTCAATATTTTTTTAGAAGATCATTTACAGATAACTCTTTTACTACAAATGTTCTCCATGGTATTAAATCTTATTACACTAATTCACTGGGCGTTATGCATAGGCTATTGTGGCACAGTCATTTTCATAAACTAGCTATAAAGAGAACATTATTGCAAACTGAGAAAAACAAAAGCTCTGTGAGAACTTTAGCTATACCGTCTAGAGTGTACTGTACTTAGCTATGAGGACTATTATTAACCCAGTTACAGAAACAGTAACTTAAATAATGAATGAGCTATTACTGCTTGCTGTAGGCTGTGAGATTTAAAAAGAAAAGTTGAAAGTGTTCACTGAGTGCAGTAAGGGAAAAATAAGGAGAAAGGAGATCTGGTATTTTCTTCTGTCAGATAGCTGGTTTGTCTTCTAAGTTTTGCAAAGATATTGATCAACATCTGACTCCTTCCTGAAGACTATGATGAAATCCAGTCTGTTCAGGGAACTGCCCCTTCCAAAGGCTGGGGGCTAAGTTAGTGCCCAGACGTCTAATTTCCACCCCTCAGCTGAAGTGGACCCTCTCCCTCACTTTCATCTCACATAGCACAGACTGATTCCGTAGTGCCTCAGGTTATGCTGCAGTCAGGCAGTGCCCAAGGCAGTCGCTGAGCAGTTGGGTACTCCGCCTGGGATATGAGTCCCCAGTCCCCAGAGAGATGCCCAACAGCGCCAACGTGTCAGAAATTCAGGAATCTCTCTCAGGAACCTCACTTGGCTCTGGACAGTGCAAATCATCCCGAGGACATGGATCTATCAGGAATCTTGAACCTGAGCTACTCACTGCAGGCCATTTCCTGTCACTTCTGATTAGGCTTTCCTCAGAATTGTCACGTAGTATCATGGTCATTCTGGTTCTCCTTCTGGAGCTGCCCAAGGGCTATATCTATTATTTAGTCCTATAAACTTCACATGCAGCTTACAAAAGAGGAGTAATGCCATTTGCACCATCTCCCACCATGCATAAGTGAAGTTTCAGGAGAACATGATAGGCTGTGATGTGTCCTTCCACCAGGAGACATGTTTGTGTATCTTGTACAGAATGAATAACCCAGTGGGGTGACAGCAGCTTCCCCCTGCCATCTCCTGGGCACAGAGAAGGAGGAAGTCCTGCATCAAGTCTGCTCCTGATCTTATCTAGAGGAGGAACATGAACAAGGTCTGCTACCTTGTGGGCTATAGCCCTGCCTAGGGCTACTCTACTGCTGGAATGGTTCTGCTTGGTGCAAAATACTTAAATTATCACTGACAATGTAAGAAGTACTGACATGCCCTCTGGTCAAACACTTCCTGAAACCTCATTTATCTTTTATCAGGGAAACTCTCACTCCCTGCAGTACTTTATGCCCATCTCTTTGAGCAGTTCTGTGAAGTTCAGGTCCTTTCAGATGGAGGCCAAGGTGAGATAGAGGAGAAAGGAGAATGAAACCACCACATCCCCTGCGGCAACTTCCTTCCTTCTGCCTAAAAAGAAAGAACTAAGGTTTGACTAAGGTCAAACCATTTGGGTGATTTAGGATGAACACATAAATAGATTCAAGACATTCAAAATCACATTTCCCTGTAAATTTCCTCATTCCATAAAGATTTCCCTGTTTTTCCCTGCCCCCGTTTTTATCTTCTGCCCGATTATAGTGCACCAGGAACCCAGCCATGAGCATCCCTTATCAACACTGCTTGGCCCTGGTTTTATAAGCAGCAGCTCATCTCCGCGGTTGAGCTGCCCATTAGCTATCTTGCATTATTTCAACCTCCTTGCAATCTCATCTAAACCTTGTCTGCTTCTTAATTCTACCATCTCCCTGGTCACATCATTAAAACACAATTTAACAACTCTTTTTCTACCTCTGTATCTTGACTAATCCCAACAGTTAAACTTTTGACAGACTGATTATCACCCTTTTCCTCCCATTTATTATTTTCAATTTGCTGAATTCAGACATAGCAATTTTCCATTGATATATCTGTTGGTTACAAAGTCTTTTCACAGGTACAGTCATCTGAGCAGAAGCCCCAGTGTGAACCTATTTATACTGGCATTAAAGTGGCTGATACAGGAATTTCTGCCCCCTGTACTCACGCGGTAATAAGTTAACCTGTTCAGTAGATTCACTAATTCTCTTGAAGGTAGCCTGTTACTTTTTGTTTGTTTACTTGTTTATTTCCAGGGCTATGAATGCTGCCAGTGCTCCCTAGAATTGTCCCATATTTTTTTTTTTTTTTTGTCTGGCCCAGTTTGACTTCTCCTTGTGGATTCAGGCAGGAGAGCTTTCCATTTTCTCAAGAATACCTGGCTGGCTCAAGAACCTCTTCACCATTTCTGCTTAGCCACCTGGCACAGGGGGCTGCAGGGCCCCAGCACCGCCCTACATGGTTAAACACCGCCAAACCCAGTGCCTGCTGCCCTGCCCGAGGGCCAGCTTTACCTTCATACAAATATTGCTGTAGCTCCGTCATGTGATGAGGCTGAGATAAACAGTCAGCAAAAAAGATGTGTTGGAGAGCAATGCTAGATGTCATCAAATGTGTTTAGGAAAGCAAAGAAGCTGCACTGCATATCCTTAGTAAGAACTCAGCTATTTGAAACTTTTGCCTTTCATATACATTTTCATTGACTTCACTTGCCAGATTTTTCTCCAGCCTCCACTCATCTTGTCTTACAGAAAAGAATGCAGAGATTATATAGTGACACAAAAGTCATTTAAAGTAAGCCTAGATTAATTTTTACATTGCAGCCATTCCAAGAAACAGCATAGCTAATATTATGCCTGAGGGTAAAACATATTTGGACCTCTTTCATATTTTAATGAAAAGTATATTCCACTGAGTATTAACACTAAACAACATTACCTAGAGATATGTTAATAACAATTTTGTAGCTTGCTGGAAGATTAAGATTTGACAATTCCCTCAGAAGCACAGCATTCTATGTAAATTCCTGTTAAATCCTGACAACAATACTACAGAACTGATAATTTATTTATTTTAAAATGTCAGCAGGATATGACCACTGAGATGAAACATCTCATTTTCAAGAACATATTCAGGGATGATGGCAAATTACAGGCACTCACAGCAATGCACTTGGCATTAAAGAATACAGTGCATGATCAAGTATGACAAGCAGAAGACTATTTTTTTTTAATAAACAGAACAATAAATTTGCTTAAAAGGTGGATAAATTGTGATAAAATGGAATATTCTCTACTGTGACGTTCTAGTTGAATAGCTCAGAATAGCTAAAGAATCTTATTTGGTTTCTACTTTAGAGAATTTCAACTCTATCATCTTCACAGCCCTCAGTTTGTGTTAGTTATAAAATGGGACCTGATATTGCACTAGACAAAGAAATATCAACCTAATAAACAGCAAAACAGCTTTCTGCAACTGGATTTTATTCACTTCTCTATCCCAAGGAAGTTATTCTGGAATTTCCTGTTGCTACTTCATCCACTAAATCTACTGCTGTGGATTTTATTTTTTGTGCCTTATATAAAGCACATTTTTATCATTTTATCATTATTTTTTTCTTTTAGATATTTTTTCACTTAAAAAACTACAAAAATGATCCTGTGATCAAAACATACCAATGACACACACGAAGCTGAAATAAAAACACAAACACACTAATAAAAAGTTTCCACTTTCCATTAGAGGATTCTCAACAAGCTGGGAATTACCCTATCAGTAAACACGCATTCAAAGATCACAGAAGATTTGTAAACATCTAAGGGCCTAATGTAAGACTTTTCTTGTTAGAGAATGTCATGCTGTACTTTATTCACTCCTTTTGCCAGCACAGGCGTGATGATAGAAAGAGGCCTTTTTACAAAAAGTTAGATATATAGAAAGAGCACAAACCACTGCACAGCTCAGCCATAGACCCTGTTTTAGAGGCTCCAGGGCTCTTGCCTGCTGTAGGTCAGCTGGCCTCACCAGCTTCAGCCCTAGGTGATATCAACTGGCACATTAGCCTGCAATACTTTAATAAAGTCTCCATAAATACCATGCAATAAGCTACAGATTAGAAGCATTTTTGTGTCTCCCAAGTGCCTGACCTTGAGACACAAGTGTGCTGCCTACCGAGCAGATGCTCCCCCTATTTGGCCACCCCAGTGACCCACTGCAGGTTGCCAGGCTATGGCTGTTTTCCTTTCCCAAAAGCCAGTTTTCCAGCAGTGTCCAAGCCTCCATCTCCTGTCTGGGGCCCGAGTGGTCCCTGCCTCACACCACCCTGGATCAACAGGGGATATGGCACAGCAACCCCATCTGTGGCACCAGAATGACCCGGCAACATGTGTAAGACGCAGTAAAACTGGGTATTTATGCCAAGCGACGCAAGCAGCGATTCTGCAAAAGCTCCCGCGTGCTCAAGTGTCACTGCTTCAATGGGAAACTATTTCTCACTGCCAGGCTAACAAGGGCCCCATTGAGGGCAGTGACAGGTGCTGGGCGCAGCGTCTGAGCGCGCTGCAGACGCCGCATCTGCGGCCTCCGCCGCACAGCGCCTGCCTCCCCTCTCCGCCTCCGCTCCGCCAGCCGTCTCTTACCATGTATTCCAGCCCTCAGCTGCAGCACGAATGACTCAAATGCGGGAGGAAAAATCCAGCAAAGGCTCCGATCCATCACGCGACGAGGACAGTTCACGCTGCTTTACTGGGGAAACTTTCCCCCACAGTCCTTTCCTAAAGTCTCCTGCTACACCTTTCCATGGAGGAGTTATTTAGTAGCAAAAAACTTTTATTTACAGCCTCTACTCCCAGTCCCAAAAGGGAGGACATGATCAAGAAAAGGAGGTCATGGGAAAGTATTTATAATCCCTCCAATGTCTGTCCTGACCACTGGCCTTAGGGCATTCAAAGCTGCAGGAAGACAGGCTCAGGACCACTTTACATGCACCAAGAATGGAACCAAGCTCTAAAATGGACATTTTTCTTCCTCATCTTGAGCACCTTGTCCACTCCTGAGGGTACTGGCTTGGCAAGAACTCCTCTTGTCTTCTCTGGTAGGAAGCCCAAAACGATCATCTGCAATAATCCTCGCACACAGGATGGCATAAAAACTTGTTGCATGACTGTGTTGTGCCTCATGCCCACACCACTGTTAGATGTCTGTAAAACCCAGCACTTTCAGCTCCTTAGGCTGTAATACACAGTTGGTATGATTCAATGTGGAGAGGCTTTTTGTGTGAACCTATGTTTAATAAATTGACACCACGATCTACTCTGCTTCAGTTTTCAAATGCACTGCAGGGGGTATCTGCAATGCTCAGCACCTGGAACAGTGACCCCAGAAACCCACCACACGTTTCGACCAGGGGCAAATGGCAGAACGTGTTCACGGTAGCAGCAACTGCCTAATTCTCCAGCAGCTGCCCATGATCTTCAGGGCTGCAGTGGGAGTCCTGCCTGAGAAATGCGAGTACGCAGCAGCAGTGGAAACACTCACCACCATCTCCTGCAGCTGCATACCACCTCCTCCAGCAGGCTGATTCCCTACACCCAAAGGCAAAGGCTTGCATGTGCAGGAGCCTGGAGATTCCTTCAGGATAAACATGTTAAAAGACTATACACATCAGAAATCTGTATTGGGTAAAATCCAAGAGAAGAGACTAGATGGGAAGAAGATTCTTAAGAAAAGTAACAGGACTGCATAAATAATGGAAAGAGGACAGATATGCAAATAGAGAGGAATAGAGGTAACCTAGGTACTAGTAAAGACAAACTAAGATTGATCTCAAAGAACATTAGAGAAAAGACAGCAGCAAACAACAGGGAAAATAAACTTGAGGCAGATGGAGCTTTGGACAACTATATTTTGGCTCAGTGCCAAACTGATTCAGACTTTGCCTCAGTTTCCCACATGAGTGATGATTTCAGCCATAACAGCAAAAGAAAGTTGATGGGAGCAAGAGCTGGAATCATGGTGGAAACAAAACTCAAGCTGTTCAATGTACTTGATTTGGAGAAGATGGATGATCTCATTCCCGCATTATGCAAAAAAAAATGGCACAAAAAATGGCAAGACGGGTGCTTCAGAAGGAAAACAAAGTTCTCAGATCGAGTCTAGACTCATTAGTCTGTCTCAGTGGTATTCAGAGTTTAAAACAGATTCTGAAGAATATTATAATTAAAGACGTGAATGTGAAGGAAAAATGTGATAAAGCACAACAGGAGTGTTTTTAAGGTACTGTCTGCCAGATTGCCTTTGACAAGACACCAAATTTACCTAACAAAGAAAATGTTCCAGTCAAACTTTCTAGTCTTTAGTAGGATATTAACTATAGATCATATGGAACTGGAAAAGCTGGGGTCAATAGAGAAAGTAAAAGGTGAGTAAGAAGCTCACTTAGCAATAGGCATGTGGAAGGAAAAGGAGGCAATGAGTAATCCTGCAAGAAGTATGTGGCTGGAAGGATTTTGCCAGGCAAGACTCCCAAGACTTAGTATTTTGATAATGACCTTGTCAAAACCGTTAAAATTGAACTAATAAATTATCTAGTGACCTAATATGAGGGAATATCATGAATACAAAGGAACAGCAGAATTTTCATATCAAAAGGAAGTGAATAACCCAGGGACTGAAGGAAAGGGATGAAATCCTATTGCACCAATAATGAGGTCATGCACTTGGGATCCAGCTCCTCAAAACATCTTCATACAGACTGAAGGCTAGACTTCAATGGAGGACCTTGCTCAGTCATGCCAGTCTAGCACAAGACTCACCTAATTCTGATTGATATGAGCAGGATGGAGTCTCTGAAATACTCATAAATGTGTGGAGCAACAAGCAGACTGGCAGCACAACCCGGTCCTTTTCCCAGGCCCTCATGTTTGTGAGGCAAGAACAGAAAACATGCTGCCCTGTGCTCCTGGGCAAACAGGTGCCTTGGCAGCAGCAGAGCTTTCCATGATCTCTTGCTATCTCCCGTTATCAAGTGGTTTCATAAAACCCCTCTGTGGATCACTGTGTCTAAGGCAGCTGAAGGAAGGAGCAGTACAGCTACTGGAGCTGCATGTGCTAGCGGGGGCACAGCCATCAACGACAAGGACCAAAACAGGATAATCTTGTTGCCTCATAGGCCAGGGAGCAGCCAGTGCAGGATCACGAGAGACCTGAGCATGTTGGGTATCACTAATACTGTCTTGCCACAGATTTCTCAACAGTTATTGCCTGGGAAGAGAGGAGTTGGAACAGGTTCAGTAGCCAAGTAGATGGTCAACCTCAAGGAACAGGTTTTGGAGAAGAGTTCTCCAAAATCCCTCAGTAGGAAATATCAGCAGCTATTTTTCCCCTAAAGTGGACAAAGCAACCTCCATTGCTTGACACTTTGTTTTTGCCAGTTTTCATGCGCCATGGAGGACATGGGCACATATGATATTTTGCAGAGTAGCTTCTCTGGCCCTGCTGAGCCTCAAGGAGGAGCATTAGTCAAAACTTAGGTAGAAGCAGGTTCTGAATTTGTTCTGTTGACATATAGTTCTGCCTCTGCCAAGGCAAGTCTTTCAGTCCAAATATAAGCAAATGTGTTTGCAAAATAACAAACGCCTTTCCCAGAGCTAGAGATACTTTTCATAAACGGAATGGAGGCAGTTTCAATTAGCCAGAATTTGTGCTTTTGCATAGAGCATGGTAGAGGAAAAACTTCACTTTTACTTACTAATAGCCACTGAATGGTATTCTAAATAATCCTTATAGAGCATATTTATTGAGTAAATATGAATCAATAAGAAGTGGATAAAGACATCTGAAGGATTACAAAGATAAATACCATAAATATCAAGTTCTGGCAAGGCATGTATAGGGCCAGCTCTGTACATGAATAAACTATTAAGGGATTTGTAAAAAGTCAGAAAATAACCCACCAAAAATTTCTCAGGTCAGAAAAATAAATATAGTGGATATTTTTTCTGCTTTGAAGGAAAGGGCATCATAGTTCTATCCAATTTCCACATTTTAAGATGTTAAAATTACAGTCACATATGATTTCACAGACATTACTACTGCAATATCAAGACTTGTCTATGAAAAATGCACAGTGAGAGTTTGTCTGAGGAACAGGAATTCTGATGACATGATATCAGCAAGGAGCTTGGTAAAGACTCCAAACACATATATAATACATGGACTGAAATCACGGTTTAAATTTATTGTTCAATTACAGCTTCAGGCTCTTGGAATTCACTGCTGCCAAGAAATATATATGACATTAAATTATGGAATATTTTGTTTAATATTTTAATACATTTGAGTACTTGTAACATTTTATTTAAGTATATTATTCAGAGAACAGAAAACATTGCTCTTTTCCTAATTAAAGGTGTGAGTCAGCAAAAACAATAAAATGCTTACGCCAGTCCTGGAGGAAACTCTGAAGAGGGAGAGAAATCCTGTTAGAAAGTCTCCTGTTATCCTGGCAATGCCTGCCTGAGTGACATCTCAATGCACTTCTGCTGAGTTTAGCCTTTCAAGACTCATCCACTTATGGCACAAGATTTCATTTCACCATTAATTTATTTGATTTGTCAAGAGATTAATAGGCATGTGAGACGTTAGTTAAAAGTTCAGAGCACACTGTGAGGCTCTTTCCTTCTTGTAGAGAAAGGCTGCATTAGAAGGGCTGGGGATGGTTTTTGGAGGATGGAAGGCTCAGGTGGGACTGGCCACTGTGGGAAGGGCCAAGTGGGCAGCTGGCAGCACCTTCCTGCATCTCTGGCAGAGAGATCCTGTAGCTAAGTTCGACAAAGAAGGAACCAAATAAATAAGAGAAGATATCATGATTCCCAAATAATAGTCTTCCAGGGTTTAAGGTTTTTTTTTTTTTTTTTCTGCTTTACTTCTATGTATCACAGAGTCAAGACCAGAGCAGCCTAGACTGTATCAGACCATAGATCTCCGGAGAAGATAGGAAAAGAGGCACCACGAGAGCTTGATCTTTCACCCATTAGTCTGGGCCCTCATCTGCAGGCCTCATTGGTTGCAGGTGGGCCAAATACACCTAGACGAGGCAGATGCGCTCTTTGGTGCACTCATGATCTACCACCCAGAGTGCTCAGAGCCACTGTGCTGTTTTGTCATTTCTTTCCTTGGAAACCAAGGCCAAGAGGACTTGTGTATATGCAGGTCTCACTCTGGGGAGGGGGGATCAGGATGCCAACAGGGTGTAGCTAGGCATGGGAGGTAAGAAATGCCCTTGATCCTGCAGTTTAGAAGGAGCTCTGTGGAACAGCCAAGCCAACACAGGATTCCAAATAGGGTTTCACCTTTAATTTAGCTGTTTTAATTATTGGATGAATCATTAAAGCAGAGTGGTGGATGGGATTTTGAAATGTTAATTTTAATGATTTGTGAGCATCCAAGTTCCTTCATTGCATTCAAGGACCATTAAAGCGGCTATCTCAGATCTAAGCTCTCTTACCAGGCATCTAATCTTTAAATTGAGATCCCCTCTCAGCTGCAAATTTTTAATAAAATTTCTAAATGGCAGCATTACTGTCTTTAGTAATGAAGTAGATACAATCATTGCTAAGTGAGCAGTCAATACATATTAATAGTGTCTCTTTCAAACATGCAGGAAAATTGCACTGGTTCCAAAACACACCCTGCAGGGAACAATCTCTCACTGCCAGACAAAGATTCCCATGTTTTTCAAACCAAGACAAGTAGACAACTAACTCCACTAACTTCTAATAGGCTTCACCTGGCAATATTTTTAACAACCTTCCTTCACCAAAGTGAGGCTCTGATCCCCGCAGAGTAGATCCATAGAAGTAGATCCACAATGGAGTATTGTTATCACAGTCCTCAGCATCCCACATGTCCTTGCTTTCTGCAACCTGCCATCCTAAGTTAGACAACAAGGTAGAGTCCAAAGCAGATGATCCCCTTCAGACAGCGACAGCATCTGAAAATAAGATTTATCCTTTCTGGCAAGACTTCCAGCCACTAAAACATCAGGTAAAACCAGGTGTCACAGAGCAACCCAACCATCTGAAATTCAAGTTCTGCCCAGCTGGACACTGAGTCTCAGGAGAATACTTCAGTCTTCGGACCATGCTTGGACAGAGACTCCTGATGTGAAGGAGGCACTCTACTCTCTTTAGGCACGAACCTCTAGAGAGCAGTGACCATTTCCTCCTGCCCTGTTCTGGATTGCTCCTTTGGCAACAGCCATAATTTTCTGAGGACCTAAACCTCTCATACACTCTCTATTATGTTTAAGCTGTCAAGGTAGGTACCTAGCTCCCACTTTTGCATCATTCTCCCAGATCCAGACACCTTATTTTATAGAATTGCTTGAATTGGGGCCACCTAAAATGGTTTCTCTTGATCCCATCATAACACCTCCCTTTGCCCCACAGCTGAACTCAGCTCCATCTGCTTTCAAGGATTATTTGAGCCAGAGCTATGTTCTTTAGATACAGTTACAGGTATCTCTTAATGCAATAAATGTCTGTTTTGTGTTTAGGATAATCAGGCTTTATGGAACAGCATGTAACTTCTCCTTGGGCTTCAGTTAATTCTCTACTGAGTATGAGAGCCATATGTCCTTGACAGTTACAGTGATACTCCTCAGTGCAACCATATTTCTAGGAGATTTTCCAGAGTGTTGCTGCTGTATAACTCAGTAAAAATAGCTGTTTCCTGAAGTTTGCTGCATCCTGAAATATTTTACAAAATCCTTCAAGAAACTGCTGTTGAAATTAAAGCTGCTGAAGAGTCTGGTAGGATTTGAAAAGCACATTTCACTGGGAGTTTTGAGAGACACTTGAAGCAAATCTCTCTGAAGTGGGTGCAGTCATCGCTCTGGCTGAACATCTGTGTGTCTTGTCCCTGTAGGAGCATCATGCTTTCTCCATCAGTGCAGAGTCCCCTCATACTAAAGTGGGATTCTCTGAACACCAGCACCTGGTCCAAATGCTAATCCTCAAATTACTGAAGTGATTCTCTGAAGGCTGTTATTTTTCCAATGCATGTTAGAATATTATCCTCAACAATGCTGTTCTTTTCACTTATTCACAAAAAGCTGCATGATATTCATATTCTGCTATTTGGAGCACAATTCTGCATCTTTGAATTTATCAGGAATTTTATTAATGAACTATCTTCATCTAAGATTTTTTTACACAGTACATAAAGCAGGCTATTTACAATATCGATAGCTTATATACATCATGTGTTTTCCCTTTTTTTTTTGATGGAAACTGCATGTCAGTGTTGTCAGAAAAGACATATTCCTCATTCTGTTTCTCTCTCACGAACACACATTTGTATGAATGTCAAGAAAATTATAGTGTAATAAATGAGAGCATAGAAATAGCCTAGAACTATAAAAAAGTTGGATTGGGAGCAGGCAAGAAGAGGTTCTCATTTGCTGAGCACTGACCTCGGCTGCCGCAGTGAATGAAGATGGACATGGAGCTTGCAGCAGGAGACTGGCAGTCTCTTCAGAGAACCTCATTCACTCTAACAGAAGATATCTCCGATAACATATATACCCAGAGCCATCTGGACTGGGACATGGACCTCTTCCTAGTACCAGAGTGGGATTTCTGTGCATTGACAACATCAATACCAGCACTATCAGCCACCACGTTTTATTCTTTCCCTTCTAAGGCACTCCATTAGCATAACACCATACTTTGTATTTGAAGAAGATCATTTTTATCTCACAGTTTAAGCACAGAGCGGAATGTTTTCAGGGAAATGGAAAGTCCAGGATTTATCTGGAATGTGTGATTGCAGACAGAAGAGCCAATGGTAAATGCAGAGGACTAAGCAGATCCAGACATCAAGATCTTCACTGTAAGCATGTGAGCTCTGCAGTCCCGTTGCTGTAACTCTCACCACGACCCACATTGCCCCTTTGCAGCATGTCTTCCTTTCATAATCTCTCTGTTGCCATCTTCAAACATCAATATTGCCCTGATATGGACTGATTTTTAAACAGCCCTTGTAATTTCTCCATCTAGGGAATTCCAACATCAGCACATTTCTCCATAAGGAATCTTCCTAGGCTTTTCATTGAAGACCCTCCTACCTATATTGCCAGACATTAGACTTTAGCTTCTCTGAATGACAGCAACAGAACATAGTAGAACACAGCAGATCATACTCAGAATATTTCAGGCACACTATCCCACCTGTTTCGCTTTGCAAGATACTGTGACTCTTGTTGTCTTGCAAATAGAACTGTATGGTTTTTAGCTTTCAGTTTTAAGTAAGTAAAGCTTAATCCTGAATATGTTCACAGAGTCTTCCAAATGTTGGAGATTATTTATAAATTACAGCACTGTTGTTCAGCTTGGTGAATTTATTCACTGCTTGAAGAACACACTGTTCAATGTGGTTGTCCCTCTGCAGGACCATGCAGGACTCACCACCCACCCCTTTCCAAAACCTCTACGCAATTCTAAAAGTGAATGTGTTGACTGCAGGGTGACCCATAGTGATTCATAATTTTCTGGGAATAGGCGGACCAGGACAAGCAATCTGCATGGACAAATACATCAAGCACAGCAGTTTTGCTAGTAGCCACCTGATGTTAAACACTTTCCATCAGTCTTGAACCTAATTCGAACAGTCCTGCTATGACCATGAAACCACACAGACAAACGCGAGATGGTACCGTGCAAGTCCAAGGACATGGTTGTGCTTCACGTGCTTTATTGCTGGAAATGCACTGAGGTATTCCTGTCCTTTATCGATCTTATCATTATCCCAAAATGAAATTATCTAACCAGTACAATGAATTTGACAGAACAAATTATTTGAGCCTGAGCAGCTTTCATAATCCTTCTTACCTGATAGGGTAAAATGCCTCTGCAGATTTTCTTACAAATGTACTGTTTAGTCACTTTTTTCCCTTGATCTTTTCACAGTATTAGAAAATGGAAGTGTTTCCTGGGAAAAACGAGGCTCCTGAAGCGAAGTGACTGTATTTTTTCAGCAGTTGAAACCTTGGAACCATCCGAAAACATTTTGAGAGGCTGAAGGGGCAGCCAGGCTAGAGGCATTTTCAAATGGCTGCTATCTACCTTAAATCATCCAGCCTCCAGAGCAGCTCTGCGTACTCCCAGCCTCAAGTTTTTGGCCTGAGGTGCAGGTTTCTTGGGCCGCCTGGAGCGGCTCCAAACTCTAACCGAGCCGGCAGTGCCAAGGCCTTAAGTGCTGCGGCCCTGCATCTATCACTGCGCAGAGCACAGGCAGGAAAGCGAGCGGGCCCTGCCAAGCACGCCACGAACGACTCGCTGAGCCCGCCGTTGTCTCGCTTCCCTGAAAATAGGGGAGCTGTTTTTCTCCCAACCGGCCTTTGAGGTCGGAGGCGACGCTGATTTGTTTTCAAGCGTGAAAGGAAACCCGGGGTGCTCAGACGCTCTCGGGGCAGGAAGCCCATGAGCGAAGGGGAAATCTCACGCTCCCCCTCGGTGTGCGAGGCAGCGGCAGCAGCAGTGGCCTGTGGCGGGGCCCGGCGCTTCGGGAGAGGCCCCTACGGGCTCTGCCTTCTCAGCGACTGAAACGACAGCAGTGAGAAACAGCACCTTCAGCCACGCTCTCCTCAGCATCCCCTCCCTCAGCCCGCTCTCCTCCTCTCCCTGCAACGTGCCGGCGGCACTGGCTTTGCTAGGCTGCATGTCACCGAGGAGAAGAAAAGCATTAGGGGCAGTAAATAAGTGCACGTTAAAAGTTTACGCAATCAGTCAAAGAACCTCAGAGATGGAACGCTACCAATGTCTAAAAGTTATTACGCAGAGGCAAACTGCTGAGTACATAAATATTTTATAGACCTTAAACTATTGAACAGTTATTGGAGCTAGGATTTAATCTCTCTCAGCCTGACTTGACAAAATAACTAGAAAAGGAGCACAGTAAGAAAACAGGCTGCAAACCAGCACAACGAAGCCCTGGAGTCTGTCCAAAAAGGCCATTCTCCTCTCACACTGGTAACTGTTATCAGTATAATTCATTGACTTTAATGAAGTTGCTCTTTATTCACACCCAAAGTAAGTGGGAAAAGAATAAGGTTCAAAGGCTTTTCCTAATCTTTGAAGACATGGAATATTTGAACCTAACCATGTAAGATGCTAAGGACATCTTCCATATGGTAAATAATCTCAGGTCCCTTTCGCTGTAGATTTGGACTGTGAAGGATTTTTCATTTCATCATAAAACTGAATGAACAGATTCAATATACTTTTTATTCAGCACAGGCTTCAAAATTCTTCTGAGACATAGAGGAACATTCCCAGTGTTTTCCTGAAGGAATGAGTTATACTGTTAGTATAACCTTTTCCATCACCATAATAGCTTTATTTGCTGAGTAAGTTCTAAGAAATGCTGGGAAACATCCCAGCATGGCTTTCCACCTAATACGAACAGGATTCTCCTAGCTGCATACAAAATCCCACACGTTTTTAGCGGAACAAAGCGGCGATGAATCCACCAGTCTGCACGCCGTACTCTTGCAAAATCTTTTTCTGCTCTTCCCCGAGCACCTCCAAACTAGCTCCACTTACCGACTCCAGACAATTAAAATTTGTTCCCTGACTCAGGAACAGCTGCTAAAGTGCTTCTACCTCCCACACGTAGCCCATGCTGGCGCCCCACGGAAGCTGCATTCCTGGCAGGGCTGGGCGCAGAGGGAGGCAGCCGGCGCGAGGCAGCGAGCAGGGCCCGGCCCGCTCCGCTTGCCCGGCAGGTGGAAGGTGGAGCCCCCGCGAATGGAAACTCCCGTTCCAGGCAGCGGGCACGGCTTGCGGAGTTTCCCTGGAAAAGTCTTTCCTTCTGGGAGGGGGGGAAGGAGGGAAGAAGTAAGCTCTGCCAGTCCCATTGCCTTTAGTCATAAGTCCGTTGCTCTCTTCTGCTGCGACTGAAGCTCTTGGGAGCTCTCCCGGTGGAAGGAAGCTGCAGGGTAGAAGATGGCCTGCCCTTAAACCCAGGCTTTTATCTTCTGTTTCTTTCTTTCCTCACTTTTCTGCTTTTTCCTTTTTTGTATGTGTGTAAGTGTGAGCCAGAAAGGTCTGTTCTCCTGGAATCGCTATATAAACGAGCTGACAAGCTCTGACCTTGTGGTAGAAAAGCAAACTCTTCTGCTCATCTACCAGAAGAGACTCTCATTCAAGTTAAAGGGAGGCTGGTTTCTTGTTCCTGTTTTCACTGAATAGACAGACCATGTTTTCTAATGCAGTAAAACAGAGAAGATTATGCAGGAAAAGTTAAAAAGACAGTGGTTTTGTTTTATTTTATTTTGGGAGATTGTGGTTTTTTAAATTTATTTTTAGAAAAAATGCCCCCTTCCATTGCTGTTAAACCCTATCAACCTTGTCCTGTTGAGGTGTGCAGGGAGAGCTGCGTGCCAGCACTACCTGGAGAAACGTTGGGCAGAGCTAGAACTTCTGTCTGTGAGAGTAGTGCAGCTTAGACCCCCCATTACCCTAAATTAGCCTCCTCCTTCATTCTTGTGCTCTCCTGCAAAAATAAATTGCTGTCATTTACATACTGCTTTGACTTGGAATATAAGATATATGCAAATGTAAAACCGTGTAAAATGAAGCCAATAAAGGTGGCTGAAGTGAACCCAAAAGAGATGGAGCTTTCACCTTCTTGCATATGAGGTCTCAGTTCGATCATAGGTTTCTTGACCAGGACTGATGTTCCTGGCAAAGGAAAGAAGCTTCAGTGAGTGCAGAATGCTGAAATCTCCTTCTCCATCTCTCCTCTCCTGAGAACATGATGCCTCCTTGCCTTCACTGCTCTAGCATTTTATTTTATTTTTATTTTTAAAAATATCTCTACAAAAAATAAATTTTGAATCGGGAAATTTCCTTCTGTTGTTTAATCAGCCCTTGGGACAAATACTTACAGTAGCTGGTTTTGAAGGTGGCATACCAGATCAAGCCTTGTGTTAGATAAAGTTCATTTTTCATATCTCCATTCAAAATAGTCAACATTTAAAGGCTGAGTTAGATATATTTCAATTTCAGCAGTGGTAAAGACTCCCCTTAGCCTATGCTTTTAGGCATATACAATGTTCAATGTTGCATCATGCACAAATTTTAAATTTGGCTTGACTGTTTATTGTGTTCAGGTTTTGCTTTGTGTCTAATTTTCCCTTCCCTCCTTCCCTTCCTTCTTTCCTCAAGGACACTTGTTTGCAAATGTTTGGGTTGGAAGTAGGGAGATATCATATGTCACCTTGTACATACATATATTCAAGAACCGTTAGACAAGTTAGACAATACTCTCCCTTGTTAGCTACACTTTATGTTACACTTTAATTATAAAGTAGTAGTCTTTTTTTATACAGTTCAGCATAAGGTTGACTTACTTAAATTCACCTACATAGCTGCATTTCATACTATTGATTTCTTGCTGTTATATATACTGACCTCTCAAAGTAATTCAGTGTATCTTTATTAACAAGAGCCAATGCTTTGGTTCCTAAATGCATATAAATAAAAACAGTTTCACTTTCAGAGGTGCAAAGATGAAAATGCCTGGGAGTGCCGTGGAGATGTCCAGTAACATGAGGATTCAGGGAGCTTTAAGATTTTGTGTTTTCCATTGAATGGCTCTTTCAAGACAGATGAATGCAAATGGACTACAGACTCCAGCAAATGTTAACTATTATTTAAGGTTTAATTTCTACTTCGGTGCTGAGCTGCAAGGCAGCCTGTTGATAACTGCTGTCTTGCTCATGTATGGTCCTGTAGATAATTAACTGCCAGGGACCCTGTGTACAGAAAGCAAAAACAGAGCTCCTTACTGCTCTGTGTATGAAGGCAGATAAGAGCTGGTTGACTACGATGTCCTAGGGAACAGGTGATGCTGCAGGGAAGATAAAAGTGTGGAACACAAGAGCCAAAGGCTGAAGGTCTATGCCCATTTTGTGACTTCTTCTGACACCAAATAAGGTGTCCACGGCAGAGCTGGGCCCTTCCCTCGCCAGCCAAGGCCAAGTGTTCACTGTGGGCCATGAGGACGGCTCACCCCTAATGATGGTCTTGGTGGATATCCTTATAGCCTGCTGCACTGCCACAGGCAAGACAGCATCCTGGGAGACCTCTGGCTATCCCTGGCACTAGGGTTTGCGAGCCCCACAGTTTTCCCGGCCACCAAGCTTCCTGGCATTTGGCAAAAACTCTAGTTAGTCTCCTTTTTTTGTGTAGTGCTCCAGAATGCTTGGGGTTCTTCCAAGGAGAAAAGGCTTCAAGATCCTTTCCAAGATCATGAAACTCCACTGACTTACAAAATACGGGCAACCTATAATTCCCAGAAAAAATGACAGGACTAGAACTTACCAAAATGTCTTGAATAACTTACACTGTGCTCTTTTTGCTGAAGAAACTCTTTAAGGAAAAAGCTGAAGATATAGTCCAAGATGTGTGGAAGTCTGGCTAAAATGATTAACAAGGCTTTCTGGATATTATTATACATGATCTTAAAAGATGAGATAATCATGTGACTCAGATGAGAGAGAGAAGAGAGAAGAGCAGAGCAGAGATCAGAGAATGGAAAAAAAAAAACTATGCACAGGTAGTTAGTGCAAATACACTGGTGGACAGTGTAAAATCTCTGCTGAGACTACAGTTAGTGAGAGAAAAAATAACTGAATTGTGATTAAAACATAAATTGGAGCACTAAACTTTGGACAGTAGGTCACTATTAGCTGACAAATATTGATGAGTTTGTCCCATATTTCAAGAAACTATACATAAAACGAGCTGAGCTGCAGTCCTTTGATTCAGTCTTTGTGTACCACCAGCTGCAGAGTCCAGCAGCTTACAAAATGCCTAAGAAGTCTTCCTTTAGCTCTTATTTCCCCTGATGCATTTCCAAATATAGTCCAATGTACTTTTCACTCAGTCCATTAATACCAGGTTGTACTACACAGTTTAAGAAACTTAGCAGAAAATGAAATTGAATAATACATGCTAATCTTCCACCATTTAGGAGCTCGGCAAAAATGCTATTGAATATATGCTTTTAAAGATTCCAAACTTGGCCAAATTAAAATCAAGGATGCAGCTCATGAAGACACCCTAGAAAGCTCTGTAGTCACTAAAATGTGTGTTTAAATGGTCTGCAGTGCTCAGTAATTTACTTTCTGGTTTCCTTCCAGGCCTCTTCATTGCTATCTCCACTGGCTGCAGAGATCGGGTACTTCTGTACGTGGGAGGAACAGTGTAGCATGGATTTATCACGGAAAAACAGAGCACTCCTTATTGAAGAGACACTGTTAATGCCTCTGAAAGGCTACAGAGCCTGTTGGAGGTGAGCTAAATCATCCATTGGTATTTATTTCAGCTGAAAGTTACGCATGCAAAATAGCCATAAAAAGGGTGGCTCAATGAACCTCTTCTGCACCGAACTGGCTCTAGAGATTTTTTTCCCTTTCCATGTTAAGTGATCTGCTTTGGAGTGGAAGTCAGGACTGGAATAGCTGTGCAATGCAAACTTAACACCTTAGTGAAAACTTCTGAGGCTTAACTTCCCCTTTCCCTGTCCTGATCTCTCCCCCTTTCTCCTGGGGAAAGAACGACGAGTGGAAGGGTTTGGTTGCAGAGCCACTAGCCACAGCCTTCAAGATTTCCACTTGCACTCCCCTCTGGAAGCAAGTGAGCGATCTGGTAGCTTTGGGGCAGAGCAGGGCCCCTCTGCAGCTCTGACTTCTGTTTTGTGACTTCTCCGGCCCCAGTGCTGCAGGGCCTGTCGACAGTCCCTCACCAGCCACATCCCACAGCAGGGTCATGGCTGCTCTTCAGCTGTAATTGGAGAACGGCAACTGTTCAGGCATGTCCTATGAATTTTGTAAATATCCCTAACTGTTTCTTCACATTGTGATTAGCAATGGCAATATTTGCTTCAAGAGTCTGTTCTGTGAGTCCATAGCGAATGTACAAGGTCAGAGACGTAGAATCTAGATTACCAAACCAGAGAAAAGAAGCAAGGAGGAGGCTAACCGCAGGGCCTGGGCCCCAAGGCATCCCTGGGAGGCTCCTGGGTCCTACTTTGAACTGACTCTTCCAATTCCCCATGCAGGCAAGAGGCAAATGTAAACTCAGGAGAGAGGCAGATGCTTCACCCCTGTGGGGCTTAAGGAGATGGGTCAGATGGGTCACTGCACCAGGTAAGGAAGTGTGGAAATGAGAGCCAGAATGCTCTGAATTACTGGGAATTATGAAAAGTGCCTCAGAAAGGAGAGGATGCCCAACAGCAGCTACGAAGAACGCAGGCTGCTACCTCGCAGATGTGCCATCACCTCACAGATGTGCCGAGTACATGAACCTGACAGTGGGACAGACTGCGTTGTCATCTGGTTATCCTCCGCAAGCAAAACAGCAGCCTGGGGCACTTGCAGGGAAGTCTTGCAGGAAAGGGCATCAGGGCATCAGAAGTTTGCCTGGGCCACCATGGATGCACTCTCTGGAGGCCACATTTTGAAGGCGATGTGAATTTGTGATCCTCGCTCTATGCTGAAAGCTACAGGTGCTTGTGGTGGATGCACTGCTGTACCCAGCAGCTGTGATAAATGTGGCAACATATGGTGCTCACCAGGAGAGGAGGCAGGGAGAGAGAGGCAGGGAGCCGCTGCCTATTCATCTGCCCTCTCCCGGAGCGTGGGTTTGTCTCCAGGCCGGCAGTGGCTCTTTCATCATTTTGACATCTCGTCCATTACAGGGGGTCTGAAGTGCTGCAGGTTGTGGCAGCCCGTGCGGCACGGCCTGCCACGCACCGCTCTGGTGTCTTTGGGGATGTGATGCCATGGGAAAAAGCCACATCCCAGAGCTGCAGGCAGCTGGCATGAGGCTGGGGCTTAACCCAGGCGCTGTCCTGCCCTGCCGCACGCTCAGTTTTCCCTGCAAGTCATCATTTCGTTGTTCGTGCCCCACTGCTCCACACTCTTGTGCAGCCTTGCTGCACCGTCCTAAACAGTTGTTACATTTCAGCCCAGATGCTTCGTTTCAGAGGCAAACGGTGTGATTCCTGTATACATTTGCTTTCTCAGTTTGTCAAGCACTTAAGTGCCTTTCATCTTGAAGTATCCTAAATGATAATATGCACTTATATAGCTCAAGCTCCTCTAATGAATGAGGTTCTTCATAAACACAAGGTAATTAGGGTTCACAACAGCCTGATGAGCGAGGAACAATCCTTCCCAGTTGCACACAGGGAGAACCTGAGGCTGCTTAGTGATAGCAGCAAGAAATCATTAATAGCCTCCGGGGCTCAAGCTGTACCCGAGCCTCACCAGCACCACAGGCTCATGACCCACGGAGCTGCAGAAAAACCCTCTTCCTCTCCCTGCAGCCCCTGTAAACCCACTGCGAGCTGACCTGAGGCCCAGGGAGTTTGCTTTTTGGATGTTCCCATTTGTATCCAGCTAATTTGCTTGTCACCAAGAAGAAGTGTGGTCCTTGAGCAGGCTGTGAGCCCTGGACCTGTGTTTCTGTGTCTAGATGACCAGCTTCTGATGTGCATTTTTCAAAGAAATTAAAAAAAGAAAGGGGGGGGGGGTGTTGTTATATTTTCAGTGTGGCTAAATGGGCATTTCCCAACAAAGAGCATCGCAGCCAAAGAAAGAAAAAAAGTCCCAGGCAGGTCTGCCTGCAGCCTTCTCTTTCTCTGGCGCTTTTTCTACCTTTCTCAGCACGGCTGTCATCTATCACTGGCAGCTCTACTGTGGGAATTTCCTTTCTCTCCGATTTCTTTGTGGCACTTGCAGCAGTGTCACAATCAGGAATTGTATGTATCACAATTGTGGCTTTCAGTTAAAGGAAAGGACCTCTTCTGCGAGGTCTTTCTTTCTGTCCTCTATAGTCTCTCTTCCAAAGACATCATGAAAACTCTTTTCTTGAATCAAAGAAATTGGCACAGTTTAAATGCATGCAGCTGTAACTTTTCCTCTAGCGGCTTCTTACACAGCTTCCAGATACTGCACTACCTTTTGCGCGTGAGCTTCCTATCTCCTTCTCGTTGCTGCCACTTCTTTTTTACCAACCTGCAGTATTGGGGCCTCCTGCTGAAGCGCACAAAGACCCGACCACAGTCTTGTCTGCCTTCCCTCTCTTGATGAGCTTGGAGAAATAAACTTACCCATTTCCCAGCTTGCAGAGTCCCGCGGCTACCCCAGCGCAGCTGGTGCCGCAGGAGTACTTGCCTTGCTGACTTAGCAGCAAAACCAATGCCCCAGCGAGGCTTTGCAGAAAACTTGGCCCCATTCATTTCCCAACTCTGTTACATCTTCCCAGCGTGGGTGCCTTTTGGTGGCCTGCTCCCGCCAGTGCGCCCCTCTGCTCCCCTGCCCTATGGACACAGCTCCTCTCTTGCTGCTTCTTGCTGCAGCTTTTAATTGAGTTTGGTCTATTATTGTCGTGCCAGCTCCCCTCTTTGTCTCTTCTGCTGCAGGCTGGAGTTTTTCCGGCCTGCAGACCCCGCTTGCTGTCTCCGTTCAGCGCAGCCAGCCCTGGCCTGCCCGTCTGTGGCTCAAAGGGACACCAGCCCTGCTCCCCCTGCCCCAAGCCGCGCTGAGGCTTTAAAGCTGCACAAACTCTTTTCTTTGCCTCCTTTTCCTTATTTTCATGTCTGGCTCCTGGAGTGGAGTTTGACTTTCCTTACACCAGATAGTGTGAGCAGAGAGAAACCAGACTCAGGACAAAAATCCCATTAACTTTGGTGGGGGCAGGATTTCACCTCAAGTGTTTCATGTTCTGAGCACTGGACAACAACATGAAAGGACTCCACACTTGTAAAACCTGAACTGCTGCAGCCATTTGAGCCAAGGAAATAACAGATGTAGTTCCTGGTGCCCCTTCCAGCCCCTTGCCGCTGCCACGCATGCTCCTTCAAGACTTATGAAGATTGTTAATCTCTACTTTTAGCTGTTTATTTATGTTGCCAGCTCTTGCCGAGTGCCTAGTTACTCCTGCACAGTCTGAACTAGGCTCTGACTTTTACAACTGCCATGCTACGGTGTCTAGAGCCTCGTTGTGTTCCAAGTGCGCTCCCCTTCAATTCAGGCTTCCACATTTTGTTTGTGTTTTTGCTGCTGATGGGGATTTGCAAGCATCTGTGGTTGCCTCTACGTAGTCTGCTGGTGCCTTGTTGCTCCTCTGGCTTCCTCGGACACCTCATTTCTTCAGCATTCCTACGTCAAGTCTGTTAATGTCTGGGATCTTGCTATGTCACTTGTGTTCTCTATGCTCACCAGCTGCCTTCAGCTCATCTATCCTCGGTTTTGTCTCCACTGCTGGCCTGGGGATCTAGCTATGCCCTATGTCCTGCTGCAGATCCTACTGCAGCCTTTGCCTGGTGGCTGCTCTTACACCCAGGATCAGGCTTGCAGTGGCTTCATGCCCTCAGCTCTATTTCTTGTGGCTACTTTATTTTTGCCACTGGTCCATCCCAGCCCCATTGTCCCTGCACATCCCACAGTGCCTGCTGACATCCTGCCTGTCACTTGTCCTCGTGATGTGATTCTCCTACTCAGCAGTCCCTTGTTGAACTAGTGCTTGGTCCTGGGAGGGCTGCTGCAATAGCCCAGCATTTCCAAGCTGAGATCTCTTCTTGTCTGTGCAGATTTTGCTCCTGGCTCTTTACTGTCATTCCTGCCTTTCACTTGTTTTGTAGGTTCCCAGGGGAAGAAGTCTTGTGCTCAGATTCCCCTGTAGTACTGAATCGTTTTGATTTTATGCATTGTAAATCAACCTCTGTCTGAGCATAGCGTGTCAGGCTCTGAGTATCTGCCTTGTGTTTCACGATCTTGGTTCATGCTTGAAGGCCCTCCACACTGCCCAGTTTTCATGGCCATGTAGCTCCCATCTTTAAGAAGGTACAAGTCAGACCTTTCTTTGGGGCTGAGATTTTCGCGGGCTGATCACTCAAACGCTTGCACACCTCATGATGTTTGATGTGCACCACTGAAGCACGCTAGCGTGGCAAGCGGGAATATGCACTGGCTTGTCTGTCTCTGATGACATGTTGTTGGGACCACTGCGCTGTCTCTTGTCCATGGTCATGGACGGTTTCTTACCAGACAGCAGGGGTAATTTCTTTGGCAAGATCCCCTTGCAGCTGTCCATGAGTGGCTTTACTGTCAGAGCCTGCTCAGATGCCTAGCCATCTCCCACACATTGTCATCTTATGTTAAATGCTATTTCTTTTCCTCAGAGAACTGCAGTTTGGATGTTGTGGTATGCCCTAGGTCCTGGCTTTCCAGAGTAGGACTTTATTTTCTGCTGCAGTGCTAGAGTTGTGCTTAGTTGCTCGCTGCTAAGTGCATCGCCAGATCTTCTCCAGGCTTCAGCCAGGTGCCTAATGGCCTCGCTGCCCACCTGGCCAGGCCCAAAGCTGAGCTAACGGGCCTGAAGGAAGCAGCCAGGACAGGCCCTTCTCTCTCTCTGGCTCTGTTCCTGAGGTTGCTGGGACTCTGTGGGAAGGGGCCCAGCACTGGTGGATTTTATTCTGCCTTCCTCCAAGGTGTAACAAAAACCAAATGCACGGCATTAGCATTGGGCCGAGCCCAGTTCATCCTCATATCCCTCTTCCGTCCCGGCACCGAGGTGTCCGAGCGTAGTGACAAATTCCACACTGCTTCTGCTGGCACCGCGATGCCGCCAGCAGCGAGGATCTCGCCATGGGGCTGGGAGCCACAAGGTCAGTCCATGCTGTGCCGCACCAGAGCCTGGCCGGCTGCCCGGGCACCGCTGCCAGCGCCTCTTGCCAGGAGCCGCGTACGGAGCCACCGGGCAGCTGAAGGCTCCTCTGCGCCCGGAGGCTGAACGCCTCTGTCGTCCGCTTGCTGTTCAGCAGCCCTTTGTCAGGCAGGAAGGCTTCTTCCCGGAATTGGACTTACCTGACCAGACCTGAGCGTATGCGCCGCTTCCTGAGGGCTTCCTTGCCGCCCGCTCGCTGCTAGGTTTGCAGGAAGGATGATGCCTATTCTTGCAGGCCTGCGCGTTCCTTCCCACCGTCTCGCCCAGACAACCGGCCCCGTGGAGTGAGCAGCTACCGGGGTGGCTTCAGCACGTGGCCTTGGTTGCAGGAGGCTGCTGTCCCTGGGCCTCCTCTCCCTGGAGCTGTGCTGATGCAGCCTGGCTATCGCGGTGGCCTCGCTCCTAGCGCAAGATTTCTTAACCACCATCTGTCTATTATTATTAACACTATTAGCCCCAGACCAGCTTTTCTACACAGCCCAGCAAATACCTGGGCCTGTGATACTTCCATTCTCAGTCTGTCTCCTCACTGTTTTCTGGGGCCCTATAGATAGATTAACATCTCCCCCCTCACCACCCCAGGTCAGTTTTGAGACAATTATCTGTACTTTAGAACTGTTCTCTCAGTTGTTCTCATAAACTGGAACTTCGCATCTCACAAAGGACTCTATCATTAGCAGGGGAATTTTTAATGGCTCCAAATTCATGTTGGATGCCAGATTTCTCACCTGCCTAGTGTATATCTCTTTTCCTACTGCGCAGTCTCATCCGCCTGAGGTCTGGCTATTCATCCAATGCTGCTTTCACTCTTGCTATTTTGAGTCTTATTCTGAAGTCTCACTCTCTCCTTGTCATTTTGTGTGTGTGTGTGTTGAGAGCAAGAGGTAGAGAATTAAAGAAATTTAAAAGTAAAGCTTTTTATTCACTTCATGACTGTGGGCATGATTCAGTACTTAGATTTTGTTCGAGCAAGAGGTAGAGAAATAGAAGATTTTAAAAGCTTTACTTTCAGTTTGTTCTTTTTATAGCTGTGGGCATGGTTCAGTGCATAGATGTAGTTCTTACTCCCACTCAGCCCATACTCTAAGTATCTATTTTTCCTCCTGTAAAACCACCATTTATGTGTCTTGACTCTCTCCCTGCCTATTTATATATTTTTTTTAATCTACTTCTGGAGTCTGTTTGTTAACCACATGACACATTAACAGCAAGTTTCGTGTATCAAGCGCTGGGGCCAAAGCTGGGAAAATAGAAGGAATGATATACAAAGATGTTGCACCTGTGGCTATCGCCGAGCCATGTGCACACAGACTGACCTTTTGGTGCCTTCTTCAAAATATTCTGCCTTGCAGGCTGTTTTCCTGCCTCCAGCTTCCATGCAGGTTCACATATCCAGAGCTGAGCTCAAGACCTCCTACCAGGATGACCTCCTGTCTAGAAATCCCTGATTTTATTAAAACCTTCCTCCAAGGTATTGTGGGTCTATTTCACAACTGGTTAACCAAAAATTCTAGAAGTTCGACTCTTTTTCTCAGAAGAAAAAAGAACTAAAAATGCTTATTTGAATAAAAGAAAGCAGTGAGAGAGAGGCAGAATGTTTTTATTCTCATATACCAGCATAAGAGCAGAGAAAGCACTAGATGTCCAATAGCAGATTAGCAAGCCAGATACTTCCCATTTCTAGTTTATCCCAAGCAAAGGAGAATATCCTAGTATAAATAACTTAATACCTAACAAGGGTAATAAAATGTGCTTACTCTAACAAAAAAAAAAAAAAAAGAGTGGGATTTCATGAAATTTGGCTTTGGTGAATATAAACCATTTTGTAGAGCAAAAATTATTTTGCCTGCAGGTAGTGCTCCATCTTGGCGATACAGGTGCTTGCAGGTCCAACCCAAAATGTACTGCGTGTCATATATGAGAGCATCATTTGTTCCGGTATCTTGAACTAATAGAGTTCTGAATGTCTTCTGAAAGGAGGAGAAACCACAGCTAATATAAGCATATATTAGAAAAGTAAATAAATAAGGAAGGAAGAAATTGTAGCCTCTGAGAGAGTTTTAAATTTTCAGTGAAGGGGAAGGCTGGATATAGAAGTTCTTTAATTTAAATTTCATATTTTTTTTAAGTAGAAAAAAAACCTTTTTTTCTAAGTAGGAAAAAAAAAAAAAAAAAAAAAAAGCATCCATAACTTAAGTAAAGAAGGATTTGTGTCAACATCTGGACCTGGGGCTTGAAAACTAGGTGGTTGAGGTCATTCCGTCTTATAAACCCAGCATATGAACAGTATACACAACATATGGACAAGTGCAAAGCCTAGTCACATAAACAGCATATTTCATTCCTGGACATTGAAATAACAAAAAGGGCAGAGTCAAAAGGCTCCCCTCAACATATATGCTTTAAATATATGTGAAGGGCCATGTGACACAGAAATAATAACACTGTGAACATGGAAAATGAGACTAAGCAATATTTATATTGCCATTTCTATTTTACTGGGGTGAAGGGTTAAAGCTGGTTAACGATAGGCTGGTTGGGTCAAGAACACAGGCTCTATCGCCTTCCAAAGCTCTCTGAACAAACAGAATGACGAAAATGTTTTCATAGGATCAAGTTCTCATTGTAACCTGAAGACATTTCTCTCAGAAAACACATTTTTACTTGTTAAAGCAAGTAAGAACTACGAGAATTTACTTGCTTCTCAGTACAACTTCCCACTGATATAAAAGCTTTAGTGGAACTTTCCCCTCAAATCTTTTGGATCCTTCTCTCTCATGCAAGGGATATGTCTTACGCACAAAGTTCAGAATTACCCCCTTTTGCACAGGGATTAATAGCAACCACTGTGAATTTCGTTTTGTTAGTGGTTCCCTCAACTAATCTGACAGTGGAAAACTGCATTTGCAGCAGTATATTGTCTGCTGAATAAGGCTTGTGGGGTTTTTTTTTGGTTAAAATTAGCAATCACAGTAGATAAAAAGGCAGGTTTACATTAAAAAAAAGAGTTCTCCACAGAATAATAAAAAAAAAAAAAAAAAAGGAAATCCAGAATGTTTCCAAGACAGCTGAGGCTGAACAAACCAGCTTCATGTTCCGCCAAAGAGACAAGCAGCATGAAAGTGTTATTAGGAAAGAAGAAGCAAATTGAATAGAGAACAGGGTGCCGCTGAGTCAGTCCATCGCCCTCCTACACCTCAAACAGTGCGTGCAGCTCTGGGCACCTCCTCACATACAGGGGAATTACAACAGAGAGAGTGGGATGAGGATCAGAAGTATAGAGCAGCTTTTATACAAGGGATCTACAGTGGCTACGACCTTAAAGTTTAGGAAGGAGGTAACTCCTAGCATAGGGCGCTGCATATTTGCTCACTTAGACATATACAAACATAAAGGTTTTTGTCAATTTAGAAAATAGCAATTGAAAGCTCTCTTCCCTTCTCTGAGCAAGATTAATTTGATCTACATAAAATTATTTGTAAAACAGTGCAGTTGCTTGGCCACGTTGAACCATGGTTCAGCAGCTCCATAATAAATAAAATTCAGAAATCATGAAGCAGTAACTTAACAGAAGATTCTACTTAGGTGAGGGATGAAAGTGTGTACAAAACTGTGCTAGCTTTTGATCCTGGCAAAGCCACTCGAAGCTAGCTAAGATGATCTAAAAGTTGTGAATCTTGGTCTGCAGAGATTTTGGGGAGTGATCCGGTCTCTGAAGGATGAATTTGTGCAGCTCACATGCACCATCCTCCCACCCAAAGGTAAAGCGGAAGAGCTGCCTGGCTCAGGGGAGCGCCGGGCAGGAGGCCGCTGCTCACTTACAGGTGCTGCTCTCTTTGCAGGGCTCTTCAGTGCTTGCTCTGGCGGCACACGCAGACACAAGCGGCAAACGGCAGCCAGCAGAGCCCAGAGTGTGTCCTCTGTGGATATCCTTGTGGATAAAACCCGAGATCCGCCAGGCCATGGGAAGCAGGAAGGCTCCACGGCAGCAGTGCTGGGTCGCTGGAGCGGATGCGTCTTTCGGGGGACAGGCTGGGCTGCAGCTGCAGCGCTCGGCAGGGAGAGCCCCGGGTACGTGGCGAAACCCTGCCCGGTCAATCCGTCGCCTTTGGAAGGGCAAGGCAGCTCTTTAGCTCATATATTTAAAGAAAAATAATAAATCCAAGAAGGCTGATGAGAGTTTCTTATATGGTTTGCCACTTGAGACCTATATTCTTTTTCTTTGAATTTTGCCAGTCATTTCCAGGGTTTCAGCAAGGAGCAAAACATTTTGTCTCCATAACCACAAGCAAATAACATAACAACAAAGCAGATATCTCTTCCAGTTTTGGACTCAATCTAACAATTTATCAGCACTTTTAATAAGATCTCTCAGTGATTTGTTTTTAATCTTTGCTACATGAAGACATTTTTTACTTAGATCTCCCAGTTCTACATTTCTGCTAACATTACCTTTCAGTCAGGATCTGCTATGTGGATGCTTCTCTCTTCTTTTTCCTTCAGGAATGAAACGTAGTGTCTATTGTTACTGTAGCTACATACGCTTTTCAAAAGTGTACCATTTCAGGAGAAGTGGTTCCGTTTTTCAAACCTAAACACACTTGCTCAATATTTACCTGGATTGTGCTCACAAGATGTGTATACCTTCACTGCCCAGAAAAAAAAAAAAAAAAAAGTGTAACCCTGCACTCAGGAGGTTGCACATTATTGTAGTTCTCGAGTTCTCTAAGTGTGCGATGTACAGTTCTGGCTCCATGTTTTGCTTCCTTTAAGAAAAGAAAAAAAAAATTTTTAGTTTGTCCATTTTTCTCCCCAAATTTTTGCTGTGGCAACTTGCATATTTGAATACTAAGCCTGATTTCATTCCTGTTTCTTAGTGCTCACCAAAGACTGCAAAATGACTTGACTTTCTGCTAACAATAATTTTAAAACAGAGTACAAATATTTAATTGAATTAGTTATGTTAGTGCCTTAGTCACCTAACTGCTGGGAGGTTTATTCCTGTGATACAGATTGCCAGTGAATTTGGAAGATCAGTTATACTCCTGGAGACTGGTAATAATCTTTTCCAAGTAACATAAGTAACTGAACAACACAGGCAAAATATGCCCTGAATGTACATCCAAATGCAGCCTTTGGCTTAAACAACTCAGCACACCATGTCTGTTTTTCTTTAAATTGAATTTTATAGAATGCTAGGTGTCTATTCAAGTTAAACATTAAGATGATGGGATTATTAACATTTTTGCATTACATGCATATCCTTAAAACCACACTCATGATTTGTTTCCTATGCATATTTTCATATTATTTGGATTAAAGATATGGGAGCAAACAGTTCATTTTTAAACACACTGAATCAATATTATGCTCTTCAACCATCTGCAGTGCAGAAACATGAGAGAACCTGGAGGGTTGAGGCTTTTTAATTCCAAAAGGAAATGTCATAAGATGAGAGCAAATTAATCTTTGGAAACTTTACATCTAGTATCTTTGCCCTAGAGATGGTAAATAGCAGGAGGATTCTAGACAAAAATTCATTATTCTATTTTGATTTAGAGAAAGCCTGTTCTTTAATGGTTAATAAGAGTATCTCTCAGAGTCTATGCATTACTGTTATGTACTATATGCTCTAAACTGTTCTTATAATCGCCTCCTGGTGATTCTGTATCAGGTCTGGCAAACTCAGCTAGTGCTAAGTCAGTTCCTCCATTGGACTGAGGATTACAAGAGAGCCAAAACATGTTCTTGAAACTAGAGCAGGAAGACTCAGGCACGCCGCTGCATAGGAGCAGGCAGTAGATGTATTTAAAGAAAAGGTGCCACGCTTGCTTTTCCAACAGCTGCAAACACAGTAACATCCTCGGAATCGATCGTTTTTGTGGCAGATCTAAAGAAATAAGTTTCTCTTGAGTTGTGCTGAGCACAATTTGGTGCATTTGCACGTTGTGTGGATCAGTGCGATGAGGAGAGGCCAGTGAGAGCAGCAGGCGGCACCTCGGAAACCCCAAAGAGGACCAGAGCGGGTGACGGTTGCAGGGGGGAGGTCTGTGGCTGCCGCCAGGGTGCCGCTCTGAGGGCAACCACGTGGGCTACAGTACTTTGGAGTTACAAATTCTCAACAAGCCCAAGAGGAGGACATGGCAAACGTAGTTCCTAAACATGAAACCTGATGACAACTCTGCTGTTTATGGAGCCCTTTGCCCCGCAACCGCTGGCAAAGCAAAGGCAGGTCCCGCATGGGAGGGCCCCGTTGCTGCCGCTGCCATAGGATGAAGGGTGCCCGCGTTCCCAGCTGTGCTCCCAACAGCACCCAGCACCTGGGGGTAGCACCCCTTTGGTACAAGTAGGAATGAGGGAATTAGCCCCAAAACAAGCTGTTGTGGGCCAGGCTTGCACTTGGGAAAAATGAAAGGAGGGGTAATAATGGGTACAAACTGAAACAGAGGAAGTTCATTCTCCATGTGAGGAAGAACTTCTTTACTATGAGAGTGTCAGAGTCCTGGAAGAGGCTGCCCAGAGAGGTTGTGGAGTCTCTTTCTCTGGAGATCTTCCAAACCCGCCTGGATGCCACCCTGTGCCCCGTGCTCTGGGTGTCCCTGCTGGAGCAGAGGGTTGGACTGGATGATCTCTAGAGGTCCCTTCCAACCTCAACCACTCTGTGATTCTGTGAAGGTATACCTATAAATAAAAGTATACATCATTCCTAACCTTCAGCGCTAATCCTAAAACTTCGCTTATAAAATAATCCAAAGTTGCTTCAAAGCTTAATTGACTTCTGCCTCCACTGCATTCAATGGGGTTGAGCCCAGGGCAGCCCCCATCCCGGCTCTGACCTCTGCGAAATGTCCTGTGCTTTGACACACGTGGTTTTTATTCACTGGTGACCTTAAAAGTGAGAGGCCCAAGAAATGTATCAGGGATGTGGATACGTTGCAGGGCTCTCCATGTAGGCTTGTTCCTTCACCAAGAACCTAAACAAATTTAACTTCAATATAGTCAAACAGATATTGCATTGTTCTCACATTTTGTAAAATAAATTCATTGCCAGACTGAGACCTTGTGTGCCAAGTTTCAGACTAGAGTGCATTTTGTGGCTGAGTTATAAACCCCTGAAAGAAGAGGTTTATAACATAAATGCTGACACAGCCAGAGCTATAACAGAGTGAATGGTATTGCTATGATATCTTGTTTACCTCTTGCAAGGGCAGCATAGAAAGAAAGTTGAATAACATATTCAGGTTTTTACAGATCACTTATCTCTGATTTTATCTGGTAGGTTAAAATTGTTAAGTTTATGCATTGATTGGGGAAAAGTAGCAATAGTCTGTATGATTCCATGCATCATACGATTTATAAATTTGTAGGTGATAAAACTCACTACAGTTATTTAAAAATAAAAACCTATTAAACAGAATTTTATAGAAAAGGACAATCCAGAATGAACAGAACATCACAGCACAGATAAAAAAATAACGGCAGCAGCTTATTACAAGTGACTACAGCTGATACAAAGGGACATAGAGGTGCTGCTGCTTTTTTGTGTTTGAGTAATTTACAGGACGAACCCCAGAAATGCCTTGCAGTGGCACGGCATCTGCAGAACTGAGCAGGAGAGCATTGCACTGAGGCCGTGCAAGGGAAAACCTTGCACAGACACTCCTAGGTAATCTGAAGACAGCAACCTGGAAACCACTGCACATACAGTCCATGTGTGTTATGGGAGTAAATGGTGCAGAATTTGCTTGATCCAGTTCATGGTTGATTGTTCTGTAGAAGAATCAGCACCAATATTTTGGCATTCCAATACTGTGACCACTCTAATAGTTCATTACAAACATGGGCTTGGGCAGCTGCATTACAAAATATACCTACTAATTCTGAGAAGTCTTTTTTCAGGCATAGCTGTGAATCCTGAGTGAAACATTTTCAGTTAGGTAGAGTAGACAAGTAAGTCTGTCCATGTAACGTGTAATTTTTGTTGTCTTTTATAAAACTGGAAGGACTTTGAAATAATATTTCATGACAAGATTTTGGTATCTGTGCTCCAATGTGCCTTGGCAGTCCCCGCTCTATGAATAGTTTCTCCAAGTTTAGTGGAATGCCTTTTGGATGGAAGACACTGTTCATGGTGCATTTAGCTCTGCTGCCGGAATTCAGGAGCATGCTCTTACACTTCATAAAGGAAAAATTACAAAAATATGTCCAATAACAAGTGTATATTCTCTACAGTATATCCAAGAAAAACTATTGTATGCATTAAAGAATGTGTCTTCTTGGCGCTCGCTGAAATAAGAAGAGTCAAGGGTCTGTGGTCTCAGCTTTTAAAAATCTCAGTATGATGAGAGAGAGCAACAGCTTCTGAGCATTCCTGTAGTGCTTCCTAGTCTCAGTCACCTTCCCTGCTCCCCTCGCCAGCACTTTTGTGGAGCTTACTGTGTGTTTCCTTGAGCTCAACAGTTACAGATAATCTTGCACATTTCTGCTGCAATCCCAGTTTATTTACGCGCAGAAATAAAACTGAAAAAGCCAAACTTATTTTCTTTTTTGTAACTTGTTTATTTCTCCGCCTACAAAGCAAAAGCATTCTCTGCTCTGTAATTTAATGTCTGCCTCTTTTTCCGCCAAGGTTGGTTTGGTATTTCCTTTACAAACCTCAGTTGTTGGCATTAAAATCTTGGCCCTTTCAACTCTCCTGGACTCAAACTTGGCAAGCAAATTGTTAGCTAACGTTTAAATTGTTTTACTAAAATTTCTTGCTTTTTACAAATAATCTATAACTGTTTTTTATCTCTGCAATTCTGAGTACACTTCTGGGTCTCCCGAAGGTGACTCACTGGAAGCAATGGCCTTGAAACTGCTGCTGACTCCACTTACAAGTACTTAAATCAAGTGATTGCAGAGCCCGAACTGTGCTAAAATGCAGTTATGTTTCTGGCCATCTATCTATCAACCCATCTGCAGATAAGCCTGACTTATACTTGCCCACATCAGAGGAAAATCTCCCAGAAAAAGCTAAAATGTAGACTCCTCCACAAAGCAGAGGTGGCAAAGAAGCAGGCAGGCAGGTAGTGACCCTGCCATCATGTCCGGGTGTTGCACAGGCGGAGCCGGTGGTCATTGTGCTGGACAGGGTGACAGCTGGAGCTGGGGAGGGTTGTCCAGCAGCGCAGAGGAGGCGCCAGGGAGCCAGGCTCCAGGGACACTCTCCGCGAGCCACCAAGCGGCCCATGGCTGTGCAAGGCCAGCATCTGGCCCCTGGGCAATCTGTTGCTGGAATTCGCTGTTTATCTTGGGAAAACAAGAATTTATACATTATTTTGCTTCCCTTTTTCATCTTTTTCTCCCACCCTCTACTAAAGCTCACTGTAACGTCACTGTTAGAGGCACACGCATTCCCTCTCAAAGCCAGGGGCTCTGGCAGCTCAAGCAGGCTGGTGCTCTGGGGATGTGGTAGAGAGCTGGAGAGAGAAGCGAGGAGGCCAGATAGGCTGGCTGGCAACATGGTCCGAGCAGAGTGGGGGGACAGGGAGACACTGTGCAAGAAACCCTGTACTCAGCCACTATGCTGCTCCCCAGGGCCAGCATCCCACCGCCACCAGCTCACGCACCGGGACTCTGAGTTTGCATTTGCCACAGGGAGGTGTCCACTCCAGCATTTTATTGGAAACCTCTTTGAATGAGAGCTGAGTCCTCACTGCCTCCAGCCCAGTCCTGAGAGAAGGATTATGCTTTGTATTTTGGTTATCCTTATGCCTAAGAAATAGAGGCACTGGGTGCTCGGCCACTCTGACTTGGCATCCCCCTACTCAAGGTGGGAGTTGAACCTGGTATTTTGGCAAATGCCTCCAAGAAACTGCACTTGGCCTCGTTGCTAGTGGCAAGGCCTAGCAGAGAAACAACAGCAGAGAAACATTTCAGCCTTTTAATTACTTGAAATAACAATATCACCAAAAAAAAAAAAATCAAAAAACTAGGTACCTCTAATACAGAAACATATTTTAAAGGAGTCTGTTGAGAAACTACGAATGATCTGAACATGATTCCCTGCCCCAGCATTCTGTCCTCTGTGAACTAACAGCCAACACTGACCAAGTAGAGGAGGAGCCTTCATGGTTCCTCCAGGGAAACATCCTCCCCATGGGATACAGGGAATACTTCACCCTCTGGCAAGCTCAGCTTATAGCAGGTGTTGGGCAGTTGTAAATGTGTAAATGAAGTAGAATATATTACTTTCTTCACTCCTGCAAGAAAAGTTGTGAGTCATAGGAATATACCTATTTTAACAAAGATGTAGCCCACCTGAAATCACCTAATTCATGTAGACTAAAATTTGGTAGTGAGCATCATCTTTACTAAAAGCCCACAACCATTCTGATGGTTTCTGAACGACTTTATTTGTTGAGGAATTAACCGAGCTCCTTCCACCCGCTAGGCTTGAAGTATGCAACATGCACAGTCGAACTACACTTGGAAAATCAAGAAGTTTAAGGATAATTGACAAAGATAATCCGATTCGATATTACTATGTTAAATGAAATTTAAGAAATACTTAATCTTGGTGAAAGTGTGTGTAATTCAACAGCACATAACTACTGAATCCTTAATACACTCATTTCTAAAGGATGACAGAGATCAATCTGCTTTGTCAATTGTATGGTGAGCACCATTAGACTCAAGTCTCCGACTAGCATTGAAAACTCTTAAAATGTCTGTTTAAGTAGAAAAACCTGTCTGTCTTTAGTCTATTTTGGTAGTGGCTATACTGTGAAGTAATAGTCATAACATATGACTATCTTGTGATTCTTTTTTTCTAATGTCAAGGTCATCATAGCATTTTCTTCAGAGAAATGCAACTGTTTCCATTTTTTAAAGCCACCAAAAAGGCCATCAGAAAAAAATGACTTCTGCTCATCTTTTCTTTACCTTCCGTGTCAAAATAAATTGATATTAGGAAGAAATTTGACTAAAAGTATGTTATTACATAAATATCACCAGGTTTTATCCTCTGAATCCCTTCTCTGAACCTTTGGGAACAGTTGGTTGTTGGCTGAAGACACTAGAATGAGCGAGCCATTAGTCAGATTGAAATCATAATCCCTACTTTCCTGCATAATGAATTCTAGGGAAAACACAATTCAACCTTTCAAGCATAGTCTTCAGCAGCATGTAATACTGACACTACAATTCAAAGCTGCCCTTCCCTCTGTAACTAAATGCAAAGTAAACCCACATCCACTTCAGTGCTGGTGAGAAACAGTCCTGGCCTTCCCTGACAACTGGCTAAACTCTGCTTAGCTCCAGCCATGGGTTGGCACTGACCAAATCCTCTTCCTGAGTGGGCAAGCCAGAAGAGCATCCCATCAGCAGCGGGAGCTCCCATGATGAGGACAAACCCTCTGTTGAGAGGAACTAGCCCGCAACAGGAAGAGAACTAAAAGGTATGGCCAAGAGCAGCAGATTTACCCACAGCCAGCTAGTAATTAAAAATGGATCCTAGGAAAAAGAAATAAAAGCCAGGAAAAATGAACTAAGTTCTTGTTTGTCAGAAAACTTTTGGTAGAATATAGCAGAGTTTCTCAGAGGCAAAGTTAAAGATACCTTAGAAAGCCATGGAAAGGCAACTGCAAGCCCCTTCCTGCCTAGCTCTGATTGTCCCTCTCCCCTCATGGAGGCCCTGCATCCTGTGGGAGCCAGATTTACTTCAGAAGAGCAGAGAAACAAGAGAAATCCTGGCTGTGATCAGGTTACAAGATTCCCAAGGAACTGCGGCTGAGATTCTGACTCCAGACAGCAATCTGATTTCAGACAAATCCACTGACAGAGATAATTGCTGTTTTTCAAGGAAGGCCTCTTCCATAACTGCAAATTTTGGAAGAGAAGGAGATCTTCAGAGGCCCGTGGCTTAACTTCAGAACAGGAGTTCCATTTTTGGTCTGCTACCAATGATTGCTGGTCGGTTAGCAATGAAAGGTCATTTGAGTCTAAGGTGCACCTTAAGTTCCCTCTGATTGACATGGGAAAAACTGTTCCATGCCTAGTGTGCCAGGATGGATGACATTGTTTTTTTGAACCCAATTGCAGCATGCACTCTTGGGATAGGTGGCATCACATCTGACTCATCTGTTGGTAGGAAGTGCTGCTATGTGACCACTGCTTAAATAAACCTGCATTCCTCAATCATGACTGAGGGATAATGAGGAAAGTTGCAGGGTTTCTAGCCCTGCAAGCAGCTGCTCCAGGTGCTGGACATTGGGAATTCCCTTGGCTCCCAAGACCTATTAACTACAGCGAAGAAAATGGATTGAGTAGATTATTGTCTTTTAGCAAAGACAAAATTTGTGTGATATGAGAAATCCATAGAACTTCATGACTAATAAACACCAGGTATGTAAGTGCAAGCTATAATCTTCCTTCACAACATAAATGGCGTTTCTCTAGTAACTACCACAGAGTCCTTGGTTCTCCATGAAGTGCATACAAGCTGAACAAATTACCTGGTCAGGACTATCCACATAAAACTCCTGAATGCATTCTCAGGCACATGAGTCATTTATTTTATCGTATGTCAGGAACGCAGAATATATGTATAAAGCCACATAACTCTGTAAAGATAACTTATGCTGGAGTTTAACAAAGCTTGTTATTTTTAGTAGTTGCAGATTACAAGTGGACATTTTACAGAGAAACCTACAAAAGTTGGTTGTACTTTCTGGTTGTAATTACCTCCCACAAATATGACTCACTTCTGCAGTTTAAATGCAATGGTTTAGTGTCCCAAAATCAACAGTTTTATAAATAAATCTCTGAATCACAGACTGAATGCCTGAAGTGTTTAAATATTTCTTACTGGTCTGGGAAGTAGTTTTCATTTAGGCTTTTACTTCAGAACAAATTCCCAAGGAGCAATCCCGATGCTAGAAGTGAATAAATACAGACAAATTAGGTAGGTTGCAGTGAGATCGATGTAAGAATAGTGTAAACTAAGTTTCCCCGCTCTTTAGCAACACCAACATCAACCAGGGTTGCAAGCTGGATATGACTGGGACTCAAGGTGGAGTTAACCTTCCTGTTTCACTGTATCGTCTTCTATAGAAATTACTTTGGGAGCTCAGGGTGTTTTTTGGTATGACTTTCCAAAAAGAAGAACAGTGCAGGAGTTTTTGGCCACCCTGGGCAGGAACCCCGGTCACCTCGCTATGGAAATGCCACCTAAGTTGCTGGAAGACGCTAATAAAAGGAGAGGCCTCTCTGCAAGTGGCCAACTCACTTCGTTTAACAGAGCCAATGAAAAGAGATAGTTTCAACGGAATTTTAGTTATCACTGAATTTTTAAATGTGTTGTAAAAATAACAGCACTACCTTTAGAAATGTGGTATGAGGTACCCAGAGTTATCTGCTCACCTATGTGCTACAGGGGACTGCATGAGAACTTGGTTCTCGCCATTCCCCAGAGGTGTTCCTGGGCAGACGCCATCTCGCCGCACGTGCTGTCCTGCAGTGAGCCTGTCTCGGGCTCCAGCAAAGCCTCGAATCCGGCTGCGCCCGCGGGCTGGATTCACAGCGGGGAACACGGCTTCTCCCCGTCGCGGCGGCAAGCGGCGCGGCCCACGAGAGGAGCCGTCGCGGCCGCTGCTGCTGTGGAGCCCTCAGCTCTTGCTGCGCTCGCTTCCTGCTCCGCAGCTGCTCTCGCTGCCGCCAGGACGAGGGAGACACATCTGCTTGGCAGCCGCCAAGGCCGCGGCTCCTGCCAGGGAGCCCGAGCGCTGCCGGAGGCCGCCCGGCCCCGAGCGCTGCGGCCATGGCGGGGAGCGAGGCGCCCAACCTGGGAGCACCGTGGCCGGGACTGGGGCTCCGTGCGGGGTCCTGTGGTGCGATGTCTGTGCGGGATGACTGTGTGTGGAGCAGGAGCCCAGCGGCGAGCTCGCTCCTGCGGCAGGGCCAGCGCGGCTCCCCGAGCGCAGCGGAGCGCAGCGCGGCCCGGCCTGGCTCGCGCAGGACGTTTGCTGCTAGCGCTGCGCGGCGCCGCGGCAGCCGCGCTCGCAGCCTTGCCTAATTTAGAAGCGGCACACAGCAGATAGATAGAAAAAAAATAATAATAATAAAAGTCATTTTACCTGTAGAGCTTTGCCTGAAGAAATAAGCTCTTCCAGCAAAAAGCGCGCATTTCTGCTGTTTATGTTCTGGCAGGCATCTTTTCAGTTTAACTGCACATTTAACTGCACATTTTCCCCAGTGAGAGAGGAAAAAATCACAATAAAAACAATCTCTCCCCTAGCTGATACCGCTTTACCAGCACAGCCTCTACACAATATGTGACCTAAATAATACTAATCTCATCAGATAAAAAGCAGAAATATTTATACGTGTATGCATGTAAAAACGTCCACTAATAAGCTCGCAAAAACATCCGTAAGACAAGAAGACAAGAAATGAAGATACACAGCTGAAAGCCATAAACCTTCTATCTTTGTTTAATTACAAACTGTCAATTAAAATCATTACTAAATCTGGAATAGCTGGTGAGAAGTTATACATTGTAAGTGACAGCACAGAACATGCAGTCCTTTTTATTTATATTTAATTAGAGAAAAAAATAAAGAGAAAAGGAAAAGGCAATGGAAAGAAAGCTAAAGAAAGAGGAGCTGATTGGGAGGAGAAGAACAGGGACATTTTAGATGTCATCTCCTAGCAATTAGTCAAACATTTCTAAAAAGTTCAAGTATAGAATCTGCAGCCTTATCTTGGTTTCTAAGTCTCCGTGTGATCTACAACACAGCCCACTTATGAGAAAATGCATTCACCTCTTGGCTGACTCATCCTCAGACATTTGCCTTCTTTATTTATATTTCAGCTACTAGGAAATCTGCTGCTACCTCCAAACCACTTCTGTGGGGACACAAGTATCACTTGTTTCTGCTGCATGGCCACAAGAGGACCTGTTTATAGTAGCCCCGCAAGCAGAGCCAAATCCTTCACCTGTGATTTTATTTTTTATATTTTCTTGGGAACAGGTTGGGGAATTTATATTCTCTCAGCTTACTTCCATCAGTTGCAAAATCTGATAACTTAGGCTCAGAGGTAAATTTACATTTACTTGATCTAAGAACTAATGTTCTGCTGATACTAAGCAAGCAGAGTTTATAGCAAGGCACATAATTACAGATATTATGAAACAGTATTTTTGAGCACCGTGCACTGGATCATGAGGTCATTTGCATGAAAAAATCTACAGTGATTCCCTGCAAGTTGTGGACTCAAAATTCAGACTCTAGTAAACATTGTAAGCTTCCAAAGTGCTCACCTTCCAGAGCCTATGAGCGCTTCTGAAACATGGAAACACATCTAACATGATCACACAGCTCAAGAGGAAAGCATGGCAATCAGACACTCCTAGTTAGATTTTTCATTACTACTTGACATAAAATATATTTTAAAAGCACTTCTTACTGTGAGGGTGACCAAACACTAGAAGAGGTTGCCTGAGAGGTTTTAGAGTTTCCACTCTTGGAGACACTTAAAAGTCATCTGGACATGGTGCTGGGTCACCTACTGTAGGAGACCATGATTTAGCATGGGAGTGGTTGCACCAGATGATCTCCAGAGGTGCCCTACAACCTCAGCCATTCTGTGATTCGGCAATAAAATGCCCTAAAACTAAATGTATAGACAATACTGAGGGTAAGGTTGCATTGTCAATATTTTTTTTCAGAAAGAACCAGAAGGGAGTGAAGCAGTAAACAAAAAGATGGAACTTTAAAGAGTAAGATCAAGATCCTCAGCTAACAGGAATGAAATGGAAACAGAAGAGGAGGGGAAAAAAAAAACAAGACTATGCTAGGTTATCACAGAATTACCATGGCCTACCAGGCAATGTGGTCCTGAAGAAACGCAAACATGGTCATACGATCCAGTAAGTTAAGTGGCAGCTGAACACAGGAAGGATTAAGGCCATTTTACAGAGTGTTGCTGAAATCTCACTTGAAATTCTTTGAATAACTCAAGCTCAGGAGAGAAAAAGTCAAACTAGAACAGGTGTAGCTGAAGACTACGAGGTTAAGCAGTGTATATGATGAATAGACTCTTACAAGACAAAAGCTAAGTAGCTAAATAAAGCTAGAGGAGATATGATGGTTGCTTTCTTTAAATCAGAGGATAAGTGTTAAAAAAAAGAAAAAAGCTATTGATGCTAAAGAAAGAAATAGTCACAAGTCTAGAAATAAAACACATATGCAGAACTAATTGGGTTTGAAAACCCACATCAGTTTTTCTGAACAAGGTTTTTGGTCTATACGGACACACCAGCCCTCTAATACCAAGTCAGAAATCTTTGCCCGCCTAGTTCACTCTTGGTGCTGGTAGGCCCTTTTAGCTCAATCCAGATGCAGAGGATATGGAAAAAACAGCTGGTACATACCCAGTATCTGCTGTGACCAAGCTACCCACCACCTTTCTGTTCCTCCCTCATCAGTCTTCCAGTCCTACAGCTTCAAGTCATGGGCTCCTTCCTAGTCTACTGATGGGACCCAGGTGCTGCTGAGACCTTCCCCAAGAAGCAAGCAGGGGTTCCCTTAAATAGCCCCGACAAGTACTATTTATCCTAACTTGCACCATGATTTCAAGAGGCAGAGGTGAGGGGCGCATCAAACATAAATATCCCAAGCCTTAGTCCTTCAGGAGACAGAGGAAACCCAAATACTGCTTTCCTGCCGCTCCTGCAAATTTTTGTTGCCCTGTCAGCCCGTGTGTAAATAAATAAAAAAAAAAAAAGTAAAAACAAGTTGCTAAAGGTCACATTTCTCACAGGGCACCGTGTGTTCCTGTGCAGGTTGTGCCCTAGGCAGTTCAGCAGAGCACCCTGTGTCCTCACCTGCTCTTACTTCCCTGCAAAGAGGCCAGAGATAATCTGGTCCCTATTTTTGCTTTTGCTAAAGTGTGCCAGAAAAGGAAGAAAAATTTCTTCAGAGTGAAAACAAATTCCAAAGAGAAGAAATATTCCTAGAGTTCTACTGAGCATGGTGACTATAGTGGTACACGTGGTGCATTTTTAGGTGCTTATGTAGATGTTCCAGGTCTCCCTCTCAAAATATCAGCGTCCCCATTGCCCTGTACAGAACTGTGTCTCCTTAACCCTTCTGCCTGGAATCACACTGTCACAAAATGCTCAGCGAGCATCATTATCCTGGCTTTGGTGGCAGTGAAGTAGGGTGATGAGATGCCAGCCCCTCTGGACCATCAAGCATGCCTGTCACACAAAAAACAGATCCGAAGCAGGGAGGAAAATGTGGTCTGATTAATGCATCTGCAACACAAGGAATGGACAATGATTGTCCTTTGATTCTTTATTTGTGACTTGGCAATGTGGATTTGATTACAGCATTCTGAACTCAGCAGATTTCCTCCCTGCAAACACTGGAAAACTCGGATGTTCTATTTACAAAGAATTCCTGGGAAGCCTGTTGCACATACGTACCAACAACTTGGTTGGATGGTTTTTATTTAATAGGGGTTTGAAAGGCATATGGAGAAAATTTCTACTAGGGTGCATTTAACTTAGAAATGTGTTGTGCCTGGAGGAATAAGCTTTTAGGAGTTTAAAGCTTGTGTATCTCTATAGAGTGTCCTGGTGTAGGGACATGTATTTGGGCTGTCATTTTATGTAATCTCTGGGGCCTCTGGCTGGATTGTACCTAGCTGGGGATTTCAGTTTGAGTGTAGGGAAGCCTGTTCAGAATTTCTGTTTACTAGAAATTTTTGCTCAAGGCCTTGAGTTTTATAACAATTTTCTATGATGTTTGCCCTTTGGAATAGTAGCTACAATACACTCATTTTCCTCTTAGTCCAAGCTCCAGCAACCACTCTAAAATGGGATTACATAACACATCACATCTGACCTTGAAAAGGACAGGTCAAGTGTTCTATATTTGGTCTGTGATCATTATTTTAATGTAGGCCTTGTGAGGGGATTTGAAGCTAGATAATGTCTCTAAAATTTGAAAACCTCCATTGCATCCTTTTATGGTGTTTATTTTTACCAACAGCTATTTCTAGATCACAGTAGAAACTGTTCTGAGCTCACACATAGGAGCAATGGGGAGTATAGGCCAGATGTGCTCTCTGGCATCTGTGAGGACGCACTATATCCTGCACTCCTGCAGGAACTGCAGCTCTGGGGACCCCGCAGGACTGGGTTACACTGCACTTCCTGAGGATGTGCCCCCTTACAAGTAGCTCCTGAATCTGCTAGTGCACAGCAGCAAGATAGAACACACAAAAAGTACACTGCAGATATTTGGGCATCTTTGATTTCAAAATAATCTGGACTCTGATGCAATTCGCTATAAATGCTACATCCTCAAATCATTGTTTTAAAAGCTTCCCTAAAAATTGTAAGGGACTTTTTTGTTTCCCTATTCAAATTTACAGTGGTGTTTTCAGCAAGGAAGAAACTAATCAAGGCCTCAAATCTAAAACGTCTTTAGACAGGCAATTAACCAAAATACAGTCATATATACCTGTCAGGTCTTTGCAGGAATCAGCCTTAGCACACTATAAAAGAGAAGTTATAAAAATGGACTTTACTGTCTAAATCGCAGAGCAAAACAAAAAAAAAAAAAAAAAAGAGAGAGAGAGAGACTATTCAGTAATTTAGCTCAATTTTACCAGATTTTAAGAGCTTCACGTATTAAGTTTCTCAGGTAGAACCATGATTTCTGCATGGAAGTCAAGCCTTCAAGACCATTGGAGGCAGGTTTCACAGGATATTTAGATATTTAGAAGTGCAGCATACATTATTTAGAACTAAAGTCTTTTTCTTGTTGTACTTTCTTTGGAACTGATGGTTGAAATTTTTATAGGTTTAAAAATGGTCATTCAGCCTGGTTACAAAGTTTGCTTTCACAAGGCAGAATGCAAAATATAATGCATTCATGACGCAGCAGGGAAATATGAAGGCAAAATGCATATGTGGTATATGCAAGGCAATGTATGTTACCTTGAGAAACAAGAGGAGGAACTGAAAGAGCAAAGACGTGCAGCAGGCAGAGGAAAGCAGACAAGAATAAGCACTTACAACCTGAGTCAACATTCACAAGAAAAGACTCCCTGAAGGGAATAGGTCCCTTTCTCATGACTTCTCTGTTTATTGATTCAAATGGAAGAAGATAGATACCACATTGTGAACCTGTTTTCTAATTAGAAAAACTAAAACTAAAAATATAGAATTAAAACATCTGATTTTAAGAAAGCATGAAAAGCAAAAGCTTATTGTTTTGACTCTGACCTGTTTAGATTGCTTGAAGCTTTTTAAAACATAATATCAGAGGTTATGGAGCAGATGGAAAAAGTAATGCCAGCACAGTTTTTTCTTTTTTTTTGCCCTTAAGCTAAGTATTAGGATATACAGTAGGCGGCTATCAAATAAGAGGTAAACAAAACCTTCTAAAGCTTCTATAACTTGTAAGCACTGTATATGCTGTCATTTTTAATCACTGAAAATCAGTATTATACCCCTGGTCTGCAAAGAGAACCTCTTGGCTGATTTTCAGATCGATCCAATATGAAGAAATGTGATTAAACCTGCACATCAACAATGTCCCCATTCCCATTGTTAATTCTGCTGTGTCTTATACATGAGGGAAGGTTTCAGCACACTGTAAATCATTTGAATATCCATCGTCATTAACCTTAGCACGGTCTTCAAACAGGTTTTGAAGCTCTGCAATATCTCTGGTTGTGCTCACAGCTTCTAGGGGTTGCGAGTGAGTTGCGTGCATATTCCCATTGTATTTTCCAAGAAGTCCCATGGAGCCACACGAACACGTCTCTCTGCGCTGATCCCGCGCTGTGCCTCACCGCAGGAGAGCTCAGAGCCTCGCTCGAAGCCTGCAGTTTAAAGGGAGACAGATACACCCAGGGCCTGATCCAATATCCTCCAAATCTCTGGGAGTCTCTGTAGGGATTTATTCTGGCTGTCAGTCAGGCTCCTCGGGCTTCAGTGCATCAAATACTCAGATGTAAATGCTACTTCCAGAACAATTGTATGTCTCTTTTAAAACCTGTTGATTTGTGAACTTAGCTTCCAACACTCCCCCGGGAAAAAACTGATGTGTCATAAGGCAGCACCTTAGTGACTGACATACAGAGTACCCTGCGAAACAAAACAAACAGGTCTCCTGCCCTGAAAACAAAAGGCTGTCACTGTTGCTGTAAATAATGGTATGGAGGCTTCTTTTTTAATAGTATTAATGCAAATTTCACCTTTTTTTTTCCCTAGAAGAGTTTACTGATCACAGAAAAACTAACAGAAGGAAGATATTTGAAACATTGTAATGATGATTGATCTCCAATTATCAAAACCCCAAATTTCTTTCATGTTTACACATCATACATATTTTTATTGATATGATTTAAAATGTCAGGACCCAAAGAGCATTCAGTAAGACCTACTAGCAACTCACCTAGGAAGAAGTCAGGGAGTCAGACAGTCATATTTTTGTTTCTACTTTGACGCCAAAGGCAAAATTCACTTGTAAGGGGAATAAAAATCTACACTATTGAAATCTTTTCTGTATTAGGGAAACTTACTGATAAAACCGGAAGGCAAAATAACTTTAAACATTCCACCAGCTAAGCCCTACTGAATTTAAAATTTCTGGGAAGTTAAATATACACGTATTTCTGCTGCCTTTTGGCATGCTTACTGGTGAATCAATCCACCAGTAAAATTCTGGTAAAAAAGTAGTAAAAAAAAGTAGTAATTAAAAGTAGTAAGTAAAAGACTGGTAAATCTGTCCCTGCCTGGGAGATACTGGGCTTTAGAGCATGTTCAAAGTAAATGATTTTTTTTATATGCCCTTGTGCTAAATTTTAACAAATTTCCAGTGTGCATCAACTGAGACTTTTTGAAGAAACTAGAAAAAATATCCTGAAAAGAGGGAGGCTTCCTTGTCAATTTTTAAGCAAGGAGATTAGAGTCTCTTTATTTGGTTAAAATAATGTATTTTTGCTTAGTGCCTTTATGGAAACAGATGAACAATTTGGTGAACTTCTCTGTCTTTCTTTCTTGCGTCCCTTCCTAAAAAGTGAGATGGCAAGAGACATCCAGAAAAAAAAAAAAAAAAAAAAAAACCTTCTGTCAATATAGTTTAAATTTAAACCAAGAGCTGCTGTTATAGTCAACCAAAAGCTGCCTCTTATAATGGAAATGTCAGACATCCTTGATTATAGGTCACCACCAGTTCTGCCTACAAGTGATTTTATTTTCACCCATAGAGATGAATGGAGTTTAAGGGAAAAAAATCCACCTATTAAATTCAAAATCCAGACTGTTCCTTCACTACTGCTCTATCTTTGTGCCAGCCCCACAGCTACAGAATTCCCACCCCACTTGTTTGCTGTGGTTACCCAGGCCTGTGTTATTTCCACTATCTCATATATAGAGCCAGAAGAACTTGGAAGATGAAAAGACTTCTACTTTCAAGTATTTTCCTTTAGAAAGCAGAAAATTAGGTGTAATTCTATTAATGCATTATGATTTTGGAGGGATTGCTGAAGTCAGGAAATTCCAAGTCAAAGTTATATTATATCCATTGTGCAGATGTACCACTTTCTATTCCTCTTTCCCTTGTTAAATATAACCTGTTCTGTTGTACTTTTATTACAGAATGTGCAATGTGATGGTTTCTGCAGCAATGTTGGAACCACCACCCAGGGGAGATCAGTTATATCGGAAAGTGGATAGACAAAGTGTAAAAAAACAGCTGAAATCAAGCCAGTTTGTGACAGAAAAATAAGGTTTATATTCTACTGGACCTTAACTTTCATCAATTCAAAACAATTTTGGGGGAACTGTCCCTGATGTCACACTCCAGTTAGTTTTATTTTCATAAAACTATCATAAAAAATCTTAATAACAATTCTAATTTAAATCTACTTAAAACATATCGAACCTCTCTAGTTCTTTTTTGTGTGCTTCATTATTCTGGAACTCTTCATTCCAAAGCACTATGAAATATAGAGTAAGGACATTCAGAATTCCAAACACCCCCTTCCAAAGAAAAAGGGGGAGGGGGCAGAAAAAAAGGAGTTCTCAAGCTACTGACAGTGTTTCAAAGAGCAGCCTTCTCTTCCTAGTCGTAGGCCGTCTTCCTGCTTGAAGACTCTTCCTAACTGTGGAAGATCCTCAGTTATCCCCAATGCTTTAGCAGCTCCTCCACTGTCTCTTGCTCTGCTCTGCTTTCCTCACTTGTGGGGTGCAGAGGGGCAGGAGAGCGCCACTGGAAGCAACAATGTGGGAAAACCGTCCAGCGGGATGGAGCCGTGCATGGTCCCTAACGCAAAGCCTTGATGCGCTAATCGCTTCCGGAAGCTATTGGCTCTCAGGTGCAAATGAGAGCAGTTTTCAGAAACTTCTGGTCTGTGGGTGCTTTAACAGAATAGGAATTACACACTGGAAGGCAGTTGCTTTCTTTGCAATTTCAAGGCTGGTTTTAGGCAGCATTTTGCAAAAAAGCTCTGGACTCTCTCCCTGAGTCACATTTTAATTCTTCTCCTGTTGGCTTTTAGGTTCTCAGGTTGCTTTTATTTGCCTTTTTAAAAGGCGCTTCCCGGCTTTCTGTCGGCTACACACACTCCCACATCTCTCCGTTCATCTATGCAGCTCACTCCCAACAGTACTGCCTATGGTTAAGTTTTTGGTGATCAATTTGTTTCAGCAGTTCCTGTTTCAGCAGGAACTGACCTGCTTTTCACTTTTACTACCCTTCAGTGAATAAAATACAGTTACAGCCTTTCAGCAAGTTTCACTGAGTCAGTCTCATGATGATATAAATTGCTACAAAATATGCACTCAGAAAGTAATCAGATGCTATGCATGGCAATTTAAGTGAGGAGAAATGGAAGTTAGTCACTAGTAATCGGGTGTGAGAGGGACGTGGCATAGATACCTGTCAGTTTTATTGTAAAGTCCACTGCAGACAGCTCAGTGACTCTGAAGCTTTCTCCACTAGAAATCCTCCCCTGTAAGCAATAGGAAGAAAGCTGGATTTTGCCTGCAATTGCAGCTTTCAGGGGGGTCATGGTTCCCCCCTTTTGTTTTCCTGCATATTCAAAGGAAGAGGCTATGAAAGCTCTCCTGCCCTCTTGTTTCCTTCCACAGCTTCCTCAGATCCCCAGCTGCAATTAGGACTCTCAAGGGAGAATCTGAATCCACTTAATGCCGACCTGACTCAGCACCGTGTGGTAGGTACCAGCCAAACATCTTCTTCCAGCTGCTGCAAAGAGCACTGCTCTCTGGATCTCAGGACACAGCGTCCTGCGCTGCCTAAGTGCCTGCTGCACGTTCCCCCCCAGGGACAGTCCGCGCAGGCAGGTGGGGGGACTGTTCTTGGAGTGACAGCGGTGGCACCGTCACAGCGGCTGACAGCCGGGCAGCTGGACTCTGCTGAGGAAGGATGTGGCTGGAGCAGCCCCGAGAACTTCATGATGGAAAATAATGGCAAGGACTTTGCCTCTGTATTGGTGCAATGTGATCTAAATTTTAATGAGTCAGGGACAAACCTGAAGCTCTCTTCAACACATACTTTAATGCACATAATCTTTGTGAGCAAATTATTTTTGTTATGTTGTGCATAACACTAACCCAATAATTTCTTAGTCTCTGACTTCTTTTTAGACAGGAAAGTTATATTCACTTAGTGTTTAACACAGGAATTTGGCTTTCATCTTATGCCACTTTGCATCAAGCTTCAATATATCCTGATTCAATATGGCAAGTTGATATATTCCTTTTAACACCAGAATGATGTTTTTCTTATAGAAGGATCCCAGATGGCCAGACATCAGAAGAAAGGTTTCTTGCACTGAAATGAATAGGAATTCAAAAATGTGAGGTAAATAGCTTCTGAAATCAAATGGCATGTTCTAAAGTGAAAGATGCAAAAATGACTGCTCCATGGTCATCTGAAACTTATGTGCTCAGGCTTCATATCAATATCCCTTTGCTAATCTCTGTGTTTGCTTTTTCAAAATATATTTATATAATATAATATATATTTATAACTATTTTTGCTAATACTTTGCAGTCCAAGGAGGATGCTCACCAGGAAGCATAAACCTTCTGATGTCTTCCGAGAAGTCATGGATCAGCACATTTACCTTCTCTAAACTGCCTAGGAAAATACAGGGAAAGCCATATGGCTCAAGGAGGCATCTCCTAAAATTGGTACCTAATTGCGACAGACCCTACATCTGTTGAAACTGGGTGTAGCATGAAATGTCAAATGCAGATTTAGATGTGAGTAGGTCTGCAGAAGGGAAATCGCTGTCTTTGGAATGCTTTTGACTGAAGAAGCTGAGGAGATGTGGCTTCCTCATGAGTTTGCTGAGTTTCTGATGAAAAGGGAGAAATGAAAGATTTTGAGAAATCTAAATTATTTTCCCAGTAAAGTGGAATAAAAGTATTAAAAGATTTTCTAGTTACCCATCCCTCTGTATTACTCCACCCCAGAGATTCAAAAATTTATACCTACAAGTGGTAATTATTATTACAGTAGCTGCTGTTTGAACATAAATGTCCAAATTAATCCACAAAAGTTCTTCTTGAATTTGCCATGCTGTGATTTTGGCTAGTTTCTCAAAGCATTTAGGAAGCTAACTGATGAATCAGAAATCTTCAACATGATGTATGACCTCCCATATATTGGATGTAAAATAAATCAAATAAGAAGTATCTGCCTAGAACTTTGTTTTGTGAAAAAGGTAAGATTGTCTTCAAAGTAGAGTTCACATAACTTGTGTAATTGGGAAGTATTTGGCTAGGAAGGAAAACATACATTAATAAATCACTGAGTACACAGCTGCTAAAGGCACAGAAAGGCATGAAGGTGAAGTAGAGAAAATGATAAGCTTCCCTAAAAAGGAGAGCACTGATGTTTCAATTTCATAATTGAAACCATTCCTGCTGGATCTAAGTGTAGCTCTGAAAATAGCATTTATTGTACAACTGGAAATGGTAATTTCTTCAGCCACTTCAAATACATAGGAAAAAGAGAGTCCTCAGTTCCTGGTCTAGCCTAATATTTTAATTTGAACTACTTCTATTTTCTGATTACTAATATGCATGTGCATGTGGGCGTATACACAAATATATGCTATGTAACAACAGATCTACATTATAAATGTTATATCAAATTGTTTTGCGTATCTTGTAATATTCTGAAATGTGAAAAAAACTACTGAAACCTTAGCACATGAGAGGCAGCATCAAGCAGCAAGAAGAACATACAGATGCATATACATAAAATATTTCCATTTCATCTTAGTTATGTGCTTTGCTGTGGCCTATTTGGTGATCCTTCACTGGTGGATCATGTGTCAAGTGTATTTCTCTGTGTATGAAAAAACGGCCTGTTTGCTGAATCTGCTATTGTGATGAAGAACTTTTTCACTTTGCAGATTAATCTTACACCTAAAATTAGCACTGAAAACCATGAAATTTTTGTCATTATTTAGAATAGATGCCATTGCCTCAAAGCTGTATTATTAGTAATGAGTAAGCTGTTTCTTCTGTCCTTTTCTTCAAGATGCTGCAGTGATGAATCCAAAGATAAGCACAGCTCTTACAGGAGCAAACCTCAAACTTTTGAATAATACATCTTTGCAGAACAGGTTTTTTCAGTTAACCTCTCTATGCTAGAACATCTGTACATTTATCAACATTTGGCTGAATTACAAATATAAAACAAAAGAGTAAATTTTTTTCATAGCACAACAAAAGCTTCCCCCCTCCCCATATAAGATACTGTGTGTTTTATGGCATGTTACAGGAAAATCCAGAGAGCTGATATTAACGTAACAGGAAATAGTGTTCAAAAGCACTCAGTAAAAAGGACAGTGGTTGCAAACCAGGCAACAAATTCTAGATTTTTTTACCCTGCAAAACTGTGAGTAAAAGTTACAGCTAGTTTCATAACACAGAGAGATAGAGAAAGTCAAGTCAACTGCATAAACTCTGACAATCTCGTGTCAGGAGAACACCTTGTTCTGGTCTCATGTGGTCTTTCCAATCCTATAGCAGCACCAGGATCTACATGGTGTGAAAAAATCCCTTCCATATATGATCCATTCTTGAACTAAAATATTGTTCCCTGGCCCGGTAAACTCACAGATGTTTTGCATTAGATTTTAAACAGTTCTATAATGTCAACATATTCAGTCTGTGCACCTGTCTTGCAATTATAATATTGCCTATTTAATACTGTTTGCTTTTGCAGATCCTTGTATTGCCTTTTATGAGAATCAGATCGACTATGTTCAGTACATCAGCACTTCAGTTTATATCTCAGAAAACAACTATTACTGTCTGTGTTTCTCCTTATAGTATTGATTGTGATTTACTGAGATTTCTTAAGTAAAACTAGATTTCTAATCGTACTTATTGGTTTGGTAGAGGCTTATATGCATATTAGGTTCTCCTTATATTAATTCTGTACATTCAGAATAGAGTCTGCAAACTCCAAATCAATTACAGCTCAGAAACAACAGCTTTCCTTTATGCATTAACAGAATGCAGAATGTGCATTGCAAATGCCATGTTAACAAACATTTTGTGCAGAAGTATTATGTACCTTAAAGCAAGAAAAAAACAACAAATGACAAACAAGAGATAACAAATGAACAACATCTAACATTAAAATATGTTCCAGCAATAAAAAAAAAACAAACATAAATGAGAAGACTAAGCAATAAAGCAATTAAGAAATGAATTTGAAGTTGGGATTTAAAGAGCCAGCTGTAGAGATATCATAACGAAGAGAATAACTGCAAATGAGAGCCAAATGAGCAATAGTACAATGCTGTGAGACAGCAAACAGCAAGGGGGGATGGAGAAGAGAACTAAATCAGAAACAGAATGTAAGTTACAGAAGGAAACAGACATGAACCATATGGAAAAATATTCACAACACATTAGCGTTTAATTAGATAATATAATGGGTAAGGACACTTATGCAAAGTCATCATAAACAAAGATGAATAAAAATGTGCTACTAATAAAATCGGGTAATCTGTCTCAACTACAACGGTAATTTGATCATCACAAACTCAGATGTAATTTAAAACAAAAAAATATTTTGATACAATATTTTGCTACTGTATTTAGTAGTAGGAAAGAAATGTTTAAAGTAGATGCTCTCAGCTGAAGTTCCACGTGCTTTGAAAACAAGCACTGAAACACCACAACTGTTTGCAGTCCAGTGCTTGTACCCCAATTTACATTCCAGTTTCATTTTCATCTTGAAAAAAGAGGCCTTTGGGAAGAAGAATGTGGAAAGGCCTTTTCATTTTTTTTTCTTTTCCAAAATATTTGTGTGTGCGTGTGTGTGTATATGTGTGCAAAGGCTGCTTCCATAGTTCTATATCCCACAAAACACATCCTAGACTAAAACTGGCATAAGAAAATCAATTTGTAGGTACTGCTTATGTTTTCATATATTAACTTAACAAGGCCGACTAAAGTGACATACAGTATAAGCACAGGTTTGCACAGCTCTCAAGAGAAAAACAATGTGACATGTAAGGCAAGAAGAGAACAAGAGAAACAAAATGGTTTTGAAAACCTTTGTGATCTTCCAAATCACTTTTTCTTAACAAAGAAGATTTCTGAAAAGTAAATACATATATGCAAGTCATTGTAGCTATATATAGGTATGTACACTTTGACACTTGATGGCAGTTAACATCCCTATACTTAGGATCTTTCAAGAGATGCAGCTTTTTCAGGTTACATAAGATACATGACAATTTATCATCAGGAAACAAAGCTTCAAGTTTTAAATAAACAAATAAATTCATAGTAAAGTAGAGAAAAAATACTATAAGCTGAAAGTTAAAAAGTGTTCTTCACTCAATAAATATCTGCAAACTCTAAATAAATGTGCAGATTTCAAGGAGCTTTACCATTGTATAATGATGCATAACAATAACATTATAGGGTTCATCATTCAAACTTACTAGAATCATTTGAAAGCAAAAAATAGAAATCAAAAGACAGTTTGGAAAGACTGTATGCTGATAAGCTCTGAAATACCATTTTCCAAGCTTAGTTCATCAGATAGATGCAGTCAAGCAACATATTTCTGGGTTGTTGTTCACCTAGTAATTCTTCTAATAACCATTTCTATAGAGAAACAAAAATATTTCCAAAACAGAAATTTTGTAGAGAATTCAAATTTCAAGAAAATGAATAGAAGTGAAAATAGTTTCACTAAAGACAATTAGGAAAAAAAAAAGACCAAAAAAAAACCCCAAACACACAGAAAATCTCCACGAATGAGAAAAATCACTGAGTCATTTTCCACTGCAATACTAAAGGGATTCAACATGGGGAAACCATTATATCTAGAATACTCAAGAATGAATCTTCATTTCATAAACATGCATGAGGAAGAAGCATATAAAGAGAGGGCTGTTTATTTATATTTTGAAGAGATTATAAACCATAGTAAAACTTACATGACTTTTTAAAATGGCAAAAAACATCTGCAATAATTATTAGCAGAAAACATTCCAGGATGATGTGGTTTTCTAGCATCCATACTCCAGTGTGACTATTGAACCATTTTAATTGCTGTCTTCAATCAGAGATGCAACCTAAGATTTCAACTACATTACCCCTATTTAAATAGCCTATATTCCCATAGAAATTATGTCACTGGACACAAGCTAATTCTCATGGATAACCACTGCCTTAGAACTCTTCCTTTAAAAAAACATTTCTGAGACTGCCACATCTAGGAGGACATACAAAATATACTGCTTTGCCTACATTTCACACATTACTGCAATAATTAATTTCTATGCCCTTGCTTGAAAAGTCAAATTGAAAGCTCTGCCCATACAGAATATAGAATATTTGATTCTTATTTGCAGCACAAACCATTTCAAATCACATTATGTTGCGTTCATTTATTGCAGGACACTACAAAGACATATTCTAATTAGTTATCATTCTAATTAGTTATCATTCTAATTAGTTGGTTTGCATCTGGATTAGAAAAATTTACTAGGCCAACACTGTATCTCATAATGGCTGAATTACAATACTTTTCAGTACAGTAAATAAAAGGAACTTTTTCACAAAGAAGGTGCCCAGATGCATACAATAAATATATCAATGAAAAGAATCCACATATCTATTTACAAGTTGTGACCGAGCAGCTTTGCACGGGTGCAGTGTCGGAGGTAAGCGACAACTGATGCAAACCACCACCCTCTGCTTTTTTCTTGGTTTCTAGCCTTCCTTGGTATCAAATAAAACATATACAGAGAGCGCTTTCGTTTTCTCTTGTCATTTGTCACCACTGTAGCAGCGCAGGGTTAGGATTGCTCCTGTTAGTTTCATTTCTTCTCCTCAGAAGCCAGTGGGCAGTAGGAGTTGTCACCGGTTTCTTCCAGCTGCCTGGGAATCTCAGGAGACTAATGCTCAAACAGGCAACACAGTTATTTGAAAGGGAACAACAATGCCAGGAGACCCTTTCTCTACTCATTCTGCTAGGAAAGCTCACCTGCTCAAAATGAAGAGACAAGAATTGCTATCCGGAGGTAAAAAATGACAAAACGGAATGAAAATAGGCTCTCTGAAACCTGCTTAGAGGGGAGTCTCAAAACTGTGTATATCTGTGCGTGCAGAGGACAATTGTTGCAAATCTACTACTATATTTACCCATCAACTATATTTTTGTGACTACATTCTAAAACATGTTTTAAAGAACTGAAAATTAAGCATGAAAACCTGTGCGTGGCCTTATGGTTAGATTTATCCACAGAATTGCAAAGCACCTCAAGCCCTCATTTGCAGCAGTTTCATAGGCAGGGAGGTCTGTTACACAAAAAAAATGACAAACCAGGATACTGCTATTAAAATGGGACAAAAGTGTGATTTGACCATTTATGCTGCTTTCCACCCTGCAATTAACTAACTAAAGAGGATGTTACTGACCGGTCGCATTTTTATCTTATCGATGGTTCCACATGTTTCACACTAAGCTACCCCTGTGTTTGGAGCTCAGAGCTCCCAGCTGATGCCAAATCAAACACTTGTTGAAGAGCACTTGCAGCCCACGAGAGCACTTCCCCTGTTTGTTTTGTTAAGCTTTTTTAAAAAGTATCAGGTAGATCTTAATCACATTGGGGAAGCCAGCCCCCAATTTATACATACCTGACGATTAAGCCTAAATATTGCATGTTTTTAGAACTGTCACACAGGTGATGCGTACACCTGCAAAGACAGGTAACAGCCCATGTGGTGATCACATTCATACAAATACCCAAATCCACAATTTACCTACATCTCTCCTTTTTGGCATCAGTCATTGCATCCTTTGAGCTCAGTTATTTGTGTCAAGTATTTCTAATTTTGCTACACGTTTCCAGGGAAGCTTCAGATAAAGGACGCTTGTGCAAACTGCTGGGATTTTAAAAATCACTTATTAATGGTTAATTTCCTAGATGCGTGCGGTGTCTCTGACAGGAGGAGCTGCGTTACCCTACAAGCACCCAGCACACACAGAGACAACGCAGGTTAAAGGCCTCAAATTTAGTAGCCCCCTTTAATCACTTATTAGTAGAATCACATTGAGAAGATCATTCTCACTTTTTAAAAATTAATTTATCTGGATAAGAGCAGCATTCCCCTGAGGCAAGCAACGGGGAGCGCTAGAAATCAGCCCAGGACAGGGAGCACCGTCAGAAGGACAAGGCACGGGCGGAACGTGATTGCAGCGCTTCATCGCGGCGAGGCGGAGCGCAGGAGCCGCGCGGCCTCCCGC
>JAWLRI010000951.1:388558-407365 GCA_034781795.1 Crypturellus tataupa | reverse complement strand
GCGCGGAGCGGCGCGGGGTCCCTGCCGCCGCCGAGGGGCTCCGCCGCCGCGCGCGGGCGCGGAAGTGCCTCTGCGTGGCCATTAATGTCCCTGCTCGCTAATCCTAACGGCTCGGGCGTGAGGCGGTTATAAATAACGGCCCTCCCAGCGGCGGGCGAGTTGAGTCGGTTCCTTGTAACTTAGGACGGTTTTCTCGTTTGTTTTGTTTGTTTTTTTTTTCTTTTTTTTTCCTTCCCCCTTCTTTTTCGCCCTGTGTGTTTTATAGCAATTATTTTAGTTTATGCGCTCACGTTATTAATTTCGTATTCTCATGTAAACACATATTTAGCTGGTGATTTGGCTCTGTTAAAGGTAAGTTTGGAAAGTGCTTTTCTCTTTGGCTAATTTAAAATGTTGATGATCAGAGAAAGGGGCTTTTCTTGTTGCTGACGACATGTGTGTGACATGTGAGTCTGAACCACCCAGTGCCTGTGCAGGAGCTGTAAACATGTTTACCTGAACAGGAAAGAAAACGGATTTTTCTCTTAAAGACCCACTGATACGAATGTCATACTCTTAACCCATATCAACAGATGACTCGAGAGGGAGGAATTCTCTGAACAGCTAGATTTTGAAATCAACAGGGAAAAAAAGATTCTTGATTGCTGCAGCAAATGGCAACTTGTGCAGGTAGAAAAAAAAAAAAAAAAAGATGGTGTTTAGTTTTCTCCTGCCTGCATGTCAGCCCCCTCCTGCCTGCTGCCTTCGTCCTCAAGGGAGGGATTTATTTACCGCGCTTGCTGTCAGTGTTTTTCCTTTGTGCTTAATATTAGAAAAATGGATTTGAGAACGTTTGGCACAAAACGTTTTGTCTGCAGCACGTATTGCTCACAGAAAACAAAAGGTGAATAAAGACGTGATGTCGTTGCAGGTATCTTTCATCTTCATCCCTTTTGGACTTTGTCATGGCACTCTTTTTTGTTTGTTTGTTTGTTTTTTTATAGAAAGCCTTTGAGTCTCTACCAACTAGTTCTGCTACATAGGATGTATGTCTTGTTTTAGGCTGGATTCGGTTCTTCAGGAATTAAAACCAACTTAAGTCATTGTGCATTGAAGCATCAGTATCGGTTAGATAATAGATTCTGGATAATAGGGATTTCTCAGCAGTAGGTTTATGTTTGACTTGCAAATGTTTACTGAAGAAAATTGCTAGCAAAGTGTTAACCCTTTAACCTTTGAAATAAACAGGTAAGAGACTTATTTTGCTTCCGTATCCAACTTTGCTCATACAGATGAGTTTTTCTGTTAACCAAGGTTCAGCATACAATAGATATTTCAGCTCATTATGAGCTGTATTGCTCATAATCTGTCCTAACTGTATTCTGTTCAAATTGCCATTTTCCCTCCCTTTATACAGAGTGGGAGATCATTATAGAGACACTGTGCTCAGCATCCAGTAAACCCCTTTAATAGTACTGGGCTGCGGCACCAAGTAATCTTTAATGCTGTTGTTTATGTGTTAATAACCAACTTAACACAGCCACTCTTGTATTGCAGCCCCTTCCTCCCCCACCCCTGTGTATTTGGAAGCCAGAACTTATGGCTGCCACCCTAATATATTAATTGCAGCTGGAAAGCGCGTTGTGTCTTAACTCCAGAGCTCATTCCTTTTCTGTCTTCTTTATTGGCCGCTATAGGAGAGCAGCAGAAGAGCTGATTGGTGCTGCCATTCAAACCTGCCCTTGTGAGAAAATCTGGTGCTTCAGATCACGTCTGAAGAACACTGTTCTAGTTCATCTTCCTAAATTTTTGCCAATACACGAAAGTGTGCTCAGTGCGTTGATAAGAGTTAACAAAATGCTAAGGCAGTAGCAGTGTTCTGACGAAGCAGAAAAATAGCCCTGTTAGTCTGACTCTTCCCCTGTGCCCTTCTCCTCGCTCGGCTGATAGACGGGGAGGAGAAGGGAGGGCCGAGCTTGCTCGTTGTGTGTGCACTGTCACACCGTGCAAAGCCCCTGTGAATCTAATACAATCTATATCAGCAAACTTTTGTATTTTCATTTGTAATTACGGTTCAGCTTTCGGGTTTGGGGTTATTCACTTTCTTAGTGTTTTGCATATGTATTATTTGGTTGTCTTAGCTCGTATTAAGCACAGCAAAACTAAAAATAACACATCTTGGTATTGAGCAATACAGCGAGTATTGCTCGCAAGTTAAACAGGCCGAATGTTTAAAACTTCCTATACGAGAAGGTCAAGAAGAGACTATCAGCTTGATATATCCACATTCTGAAATACCTTAAATATGCCTTCAGTTCCTCAGCTGCATTTTAGGCGCTAGAAAGATGAATGTGCAAAGAGGAGAGTGCTGCGTCCTGTCAGACACGTGTGAGGCCACGTTTGGGGTTGGGTGTCTCCCTGACCCCTTAAGAAGCTTGTTACTGAAAGGTTATTTAGGTTAACTTGCTCAAGGTAGAGTGCTGTTTAGTTGCTTACAATTGGATTTTCTCCTTTTAAATTTTTATTATATAATCACTTAAAGTATCCTTCTGCTACAAAGCTAAGGCCTGCAAGAAGCTGCAAGTGCCTTTGAGAACCCAACCATACAGTGCCTTTCTGTTAGCTGCAAAGTGTTAGCTACTGGCAGGGTGTCAGCTGTTGGTGGCAGTAGGATTGTAATATTCCATGTCATGCCTTTCTTTTTGTGTCCCTCACCGTTTCTTCTTCGTTAGGTATCGTGTTTTCACACGAGCAGTAATTTAAGTTTGCAATTTGGGAATTGAGGAATGTAGCTCAAGTTAAAATTTCAGCCACAGTGAACAGGCCTACATGGGCAACCAAATTAACTGTTTGAATCCAAGGAAATCTTCTCTGTCATATAAGGCAGTAAAACTTGCATTTTATCTTTAACCAATGAAACATAATGGGGGTACATTTAAAAATGTCACCATCTTTTCATTTTTCTCTCAGTAATCAGTGCTTGTTACTAATGGTTCTGAAGCAGACTTCTTTAAGGTGATTAAGCTATCCGCAATAGCCTTACAGGACTTGGATAAATGTCCTTCTGAGAGAGGTGATGAAAAGTAGAGACTAGATGAAACTTTTGCTTAAAATGTGGGCTTTTGTGTCGGAGAAATCATTGGAGGAATTTTCTTAGCATGATATTAGTTGGAAGTCTGAGGATGGTATTTAAGTGAATTTGAACAGGAAACTTCCAGCAGAAGGTCTGTTCGGCTCTTAACTCCTCTTGTTGACTCTTCTGGGCTTTTTAACGGGTCTTTGCCTTTCTTAAACTGAGCTCTTTTCCTTGGTAATTGCAAGGAGAAATGAGTTTCAAGGTCTACATTTCTGTTATCTGTCCTTTTCCCAGTTGTGAGTGGAGTTGTGGTATTGATGGTTTATTCCTCTGTGTATGTGTGTGCACGTGTGTGTGTATCTCGGGTAATTTAAAGTAAAAATATCTATGCTTTGCCTTCATGTAGAAGTGTTTGTTTTAATAAGGTATAAAATGCCAGAAAGAAATAGTAGATGTTTTTAACACACATGGGACTGTATTGCTATGATAAAAAAGTAAACTGGAACTTCATAGAAACTTTTTAAACTGATTTTAAGCAACTGGTCTCTATTGCAGGGGAAGCTGCTAGAACTACAGGATCTACCCACATGGCTCTTAAGGATTGTTACTTTTAAATTCAGTCATTATTCGTATTTATCAAGAATACAAGCTCACTGCTTTCAACTCATTGGCTCTTTTGAGATACCTCAAAAACTGACACCAGTTAATTGATTTTTACAAGCCAATTAGTACAGTGACTGTAAGTCCACTATTTTACAGTGCATATTGCGTTGGAGAGATTTTGTCTGTGACAGGTTTCACACAAAAGTGTAAAATGAGAGCCTGAGAAACAGATGAGTTCTTGATTTGACAGACTTTTCTGCTGACTTTGAAATACAGCGCTCTATGAAGTCCCAAATGCTTCAGGCCGGTAAGGGGAGCCAAATTCCTGAAGTTCTGGTCCTACTTACCTACGTTTCCAGACGTGCAGTGAGGATCTTTTCCCATTATGGACAAATAAGCAGCACATGGCCCATAGCTATGATCTCAAATCTTTGATACTTCACCCTGGAAGTTCTAGCAGGTCAGGAATTTTCAAGAACTGCTTTCTCAAGTGACTTAACTCGGCTCCATGGCAGGAGCCGAGTGTCAGTCCATATTTTTATCATCAAGACTGTCATTTTGTTTAGTTCGATCTATAACCTTAAGGAACAGATTTGTCACTTAAGCAGTTATTCCTTTCCATATTGAATGTTTTTAACTTGTTTGTATTTATTGTCTTGGAATGTACTTTCAGCAATCAAGCAGCATTATCAAAATCCAATATAATTGAAAAATCACTAAAGTGAAACTTAAGATGGGAAACATCACTATGAAAGATAGTCAGTGTGGAAGCAGTGATGAATCACAGAAGTAGATTTTTTTTTTCTTTTGGCATTTTTTATATTCCCAAAACTTAAATGGGAAAATTGTGGACCCAGAATAAAACAGGAGAGAACTTCCTCATGGAAACCTTTCTCGTTACCATGCAGATCCCGCTGCGCTGCATGGAGTTTAGCAGAGACTGCTCGGGGTGGGTACAACCAGTCTGAGCAGCCCTTGGTTTGGCTGGGGCAGCAGCGTCTGAAGGAGAGCCCCTGACACAAGGCTGTGCTTCCTGATGTTTGAAGCTGACTGCTTGGTAAATGAAAAACTAGAACTCCTGCTTAGAGCAGAAATCCCCTAAAAACATGTACACGAAGAACAGGGTTTAGAAGGTGTGCTTACGTGGAATGGACACATGCCATATCTGAGTTTTACCCCTGCTGCTGGGACTTGGAGAAGGGGTTCCAGTGCAGGTGGTGACGATTCCCTACAGTCACCAGGCACTGCAGTACGTAGTTAGGACAGAGACTGTTTCTCGTTTAGTGAATTGCCCTTTGAAATTAAGAAAATCAGACACAGAGAGGAGAGGAATGTCTGTATAAATGGTTACCCAGAGAAATGTGTGGGAGGAAGGGAGAGTGGAATAGGAAGTAGCCTGATTCTCATTCAAGACCCAATATCCTATTTCTGACTCATCTTGTTGATCTGTCAAGGCAAGATGAATCTGGTCCCTGGTTGGCTGAATGAGAAGGTCTCAGTAGGAAGTAGCGTTGACCTCACTTGGCCAGTTTATACCTTGAAACACTAGAATTGGTGGGTTGAGGCTTCTTGGAGTTTGTTTCTGGAGCTCATTGGCAGATGCACAGAAATCTCTCATCAGACTTTGCCTTTTTTGCTGGTTGCTTTTCTAGTGTCTTATTTTTTTTATTGGAAAGAGTAGCAGAAACTTGATTATTTATAAATCTTCGCTGCTGTATACCTTAGCTCATTTTCCCTTGCTTGCTGTCTTCTTTTAAAGAAGGACTACAATTATTTTAAGTTTTCCTTTTGTGTTAAACTTCAGTTTTTGTTTAATAATCTGTTTGGCTCCTCTTGTCTGGATTAGCAAAACTCCTGCATGGCAGTCTGGGAAAATAGAATGACCAGTCCAGAAGAGTGAGACTTGACTGGTAAATATACTGAGTGCAGTGATTCTGACACCGTCACCACAGTATCTAAGCTCCTTTGAGTTGGTAAAAATATATGTCCTGAGTCTTATCTTCTGGTAACTGTGTATGTACATCTGATTCTTTGTCTGAATGTCTTGCCCAGCAACTTACTTTCACATGTTGTGGAGATAGGTGGTAGAGCTGAAAGAGGAAACTTGTTAAATGTGAGTCTTACATATGGACCAGCTGGATAGTAATTTAGTGCTAAACACATAAACCAAAGTTGTTGGAATTGTAGGTCTGTCCCAAAGGAACCCCTAACAGAAGAAAGAAACTTGATAATTCTCATTTTATGTTTTTATTTTGATGCCATTACTGTAACATAGCTACATCTTTTTTCTTAGTATACGTTTTTTTTTCCTGTTCAACAGAATATGCGTTCTCATTTTTGAGATGTTAATACTGTTTTGAAAGCAGCTTTATTCAGTTCTCTCTTTTTCATCTGTCACTCTCAGTTGTCACAGTCTCTGTCATGTAAGGACTTTACCCCTGTTGCTGCAGAGCGGTCTGTTAACAACTGCTGTCACCCAAAGTTTAAAACCTGAAAACTGGTATCCTTTGTTGTCTTCCTTATGAGCGTATACTTTCTTTTGTTACCATCTCCCTCATTCCTCTGCCATGAATATATTCTACCTGTCCTTCCTCTAAAGACTTATAAAGGGCAAATGGACATGTCTGGTGAGGAATATATTCTCCCTGAATTTAGGGGATTCAGTTGTGATTCTATATTGTGCGTAGATATCATTCCATTTTCTCCAGTTAGGGTTTTTGAGTATGATTAGTAAGTAGTGCTTAAGTAGAAGGACATTAAAAAACTTAGTCTCTGAGCATGAAGAAACCCATATATTGTCATGGAACAAACTCATGTGAAGAGTATCAGAAAGAAGAGACAGTTAAGAAAGAAGTGTTGTTTCTCTTAAGTGTTTTTTTGGACTTTCTGCAGATATCTTGTGTCTTCGTACAAGTTCTGTTTTTTATCTTATCACACGTCAAGTTTTAAAGCAGGAACACTGGAGAAGCAGGCGAGAGCACAGGAGAGAGGCAGCTCAAACTCATTCTTACATTGTGCTCCTGGAAGTGACTTTCCTAGAATGAAGCAGTTAAGACTCTGATGTGGTAGAGAGGGATGTAAGTACCCTCCTTGTTAGGACCAAATGCTGTCACTGGACCAAATGGGTCAGTGATGCCAGACAACACTATCAGTTATTGTAATAGGAAATGATTTTATTATTTCAGCAAACATCCCTTTTCATTCTGACAACTGTCAGACACTGAGGGCAGTTTTGTCTGTTCCATTTTGTAGAGAGATCTGTCCACAGAGTATGTATGGGAGACAGCAAAATGAGATTACAAAACATTGCAAATGTGACATAATTGAAAAAGGCCTGGGGAAATCCATTTCATCTGACTAGGGGAGGGAGAGGGGGAAAAAGTGGAAACTAAAGAAGAAAACTCACAGCTTAATTGCACAGCTTAGGTTGCTTTCCACTAAACTGGTGGAGTTAACCCTGCAGGAGCTGTTTAAAATAAATAAACCATCCCAACACTCCCCTTTCCCCCCCTTTAATCTACTATGTTTTTATTTAATTTCTAAGGACATTAGAGGGGTGAGTTGTCCATCTTTACCTCTTCCTACATATGCTTGTATTTGAACAATTTTCTCAATGTCGTCAAGGATTTCTGTTCTTTCAGATATATTTTAGATTTCCCTTCTCACCTTCTGTTGCATCTTATTTCTTTGAGGCTCTTTTATGGTATTAACAGCAAGTGATGTAAAATTTCAGCCTTGAAAGGAAGATACAATTCAGAATCTGTAAGATGTTTAATCTTCCATCCAATCCTGCTTATGTCTTACCACAGACTTTCCTCTTACTAGTATTTACCAAGTAGCCATACTGGGAATATAAGCAAAGCAGAGCTAGTGACACACTGCTAGATTCATTATATTTACTGTTCACAGACCTAGATACAGTTGGCTCTGCAAAGAGTGAGATGGTGAGGACTTAAGGCAGGTTTGATGTTTTAATGACTGGTTTATTTCCCTGCTTTTGTCCCTTCCCTTTCCTTCCAAAGTATTTTCATTTGAAAAACTAAGGTGTGGTCATCAGGCATATCTGTTTGGGACTTCCAGTAATTTTTTTGCTGGCTGCTGAGCTACACCATAATTATGCATGCAAATACATTTTTTTTTCCTCTTACCTCTACATGTGGGAGAGAAAGATAAGGCTGCAGAGCACCACCGGGGATGGTGCTGCTGTTGAGAAGGTGCTACAGATGGTTGTCAAAGTACAGAAGTGCTCTTCTTCTGTGACCCTTGTCCTGATGGGGGATTTCAGAACTTTGTTGTCCCCCAGGTGTCTAGAAAACACAGTTCTTGCCTAATTCAAACTCTGGGTTTGAGCAGATTTTTAGAAGACTTGTTACAATAATATGTTTGAGACACTAGCTATTTTAAATGTTGAGAATGAATTTATGTTTACCTTAAGAATTCCTTGTGTGTGTGTGTTTTTTTTTTTAAACATACAGTCTGTATCTTAATCTGCTAGATTGACTTAAATGTTCACTGTAGTAACAGAAGGTAAACTACTGTACTTCATAACAGCAATGATACTAAATACGTGGAGACTATATTCTGTGCAAAAGACTATTCTAACAATTTTAGTTCTTCATGGTAAGACTTTCCTTGCTACTTTTCCAGATTTTTACTCTGTCTTCCAAAAAAAAAAAAAAAAAAAAAAAAAGGTGGGTAAGACAGAATCAGAGATTTTGCAATCAAAATAACAGGAAGCTGTTTATTTGCAAAAATAGAAAAACTACTCAGAAATAAGAAGCAGAATTGAATTGGTAGTTATAGCATAGGAAGGAGGGAATGCTTCCATTGACATATAATGCAGCATGACATGGTGCTGTTTCTGTAGATCGGTGTGTGTGATTAGTCCTTAAGCGAGCAGCGTGCAGAGCTGATGCAGTTGTTGCATGCTCACGAGGGCCTTTTTCAGACATGAACCAGGTTCACACTTAAACATGCAAGTCCAGTGGCAGGGAGAAGTACTGGCATATTTTCTGTGAGCAAAGGCAGTTTGCAGGAGAGTGACAAGTTGAGCTTTCCAATTGCAAAGGATGCAAATAGACTGCTTTGAATAAAAATCAGGATGCTTAACAGAAGCTTGTCAGCCTGGTGGGGATTCTTACAAGGTGTTTGATGGGAACTGTCACTCGCAGGTCTGCTGCTCAAATAAAATATTTCTTTTGCCAGTACTACCTTATGACTCTTAAGCTTTCCTTTTAAAAGAAGTAAGTAAAATATGTCTGAACTCCAGCATGTATGGGCCTTTTCTTCATTTTAGTAGGAAATGGCAGCTTTCTGTCTTTCTCCTCCCAAAAAATGAGGGTCCTCATTTGTGCAGTGTGAGTATGCAAAAACAAATGGGATTAATGGTTTGCATGTGTGTTCTTGCATCACTTCGGGATATAGGGAAAAAATACATTTTTTTTTTTTCCACATTTGAATTCTTCTCTAAGTAGGTAAGAAAAGAAAGTGATGAAACCGAAAACTTGCCAAAAACCTTGTTGTAGTAGGTAACTATTTCTTATGTTTAGCCCTTATAGTTCATTTTTCTAATTTCCTCTGGTACTTTTAAGCATTTTCAGGGCCCTATGAAGTAATTTCTTGACATAAAAAGTCATAAACATTATCTTTGTGAGTAAGTTGATAACTTGTACAAATCTGGAAGGCTTTACTTTACCTTTATGTAAACTTCACAGTCATTCCCATAAAGCCTGGAAGCACTAACATGTTTATTTTAGAGTTTACCTAGCCTCGCTTGTCACCTTTGAAACATGGTTATGTTCTCCTTTAACCACAGAAGGAGTAAGTAGGGCTGAAGTCAGATGCCCGTGTGTATCTTGTTGGTTCATGGGACAACTGGGAAAATATTTTGGAGCGGGAGCGCACGTGGGGAGAGCACGGGCGCATGCGCAGCCATGTGTACTGCTTTCCTGCCTCTCCCTTTTGTGTGTCAGACTCCTGGCTGATGGCAGATTAGCTCTCTGAATGTGGGCAACAGAGTAATAGGCAGAGCAGAATGCCCCAGGCTTCCTGCATACAATGAAATGACTTCATTACAAAGCAAAAAATGACAAGCCTGCCGTGTAGTGTATCTATATTGGAGAGAATAGCCTTCGGTTCATGATCATGTTAATGGCTGTAAAATAAACTTTTTGTTCCCCAGCAGTCACACTGTTGTGTGCCTGTCAGACTAGTGCTGAAGATCCTCCTAACAGGGTAATACCTGGGAGCCAAGTGATTGCAGTACTTAACACCTTACCTGTGTGTGTGTGTGTGTGAGAGAGAGAGAGAGAGAAGGAAGGGCAGAGCAGGACAGTTCAATTGCATTTGCACCATGCAGGTGTCTCCCTCCAATTTTTATTTCTAATGTTTTAATTAGTTACAGAGTTACATAATCTTCTCTGCAGAAGGGTGTTGGGTTTATTAAATCTTTTGGAAGTTGTGCTAATACCTATTTGAAGGAAAGCGGGCCAGAAACATGGCTAAATAAGGTAGAAAGAATCCAGATGTTGGAGGAGGATATTAAATATAAAGTTGTAGTAGCTGAGTAGATGTGAAGCAGAAGTCTATGTGCAGAATCAGCACAGGAGCAGGAAAAATAGCTAGCATTCTTATCAAGGTTTTGACAGCGCTACTTCATTCCCACTATAAAAATCTACTGTTTGAAAGGACTTTGCTTTCTGCAGTTTACTCTATGAAGGAGTAGCTGCTCTTGTAGCTGCCCTCTTGCTTCCAGTTATAGGTCTTGGGTAAAAGTGGCAAGTATTTTGCCACACACACACATGATGTTCTAGTTGTTCTAAATGGAGGGTCTTCCTGCATAGCATCTGCTCAGGAAATGAGGACAGTTTCTGAAATCTGCCCAGGCTTCCAAACTAAGCAAGCAAGTCAGCATAAAAGCACATTAATATGTAGAAAATGGAGGAATCGTTAAAACTTTTAAAATATGTCCTAAATGTTTAATTTTACCAAAAACCCTTGCCTGACACAAATTTTATTCTTTCTTGCCTGCTGGAGTCGTCTTTTCAGTACATCCGTGTGGATAGAATAATTTGCCTAAAACAACTCTGGTCACCTACACTTTATTTGAACAACTTAATGTAGAGTACACAACTACAATAAATAAAATGGAAATACCGGTTTCTTTATTTTTCTTGTTCTGTCTGCTCCTGCCTGGGCTACCTATGGATGTCCTGGAGTTGCGCTTTTATGAGCGTATGTGCTGTGTGCCTTAAAGATCTATTTTTAGTTCCACTCGTGTTTCCCCAACTCTTCTCCAGTATTGTGGATCCTTGTTTGAGGGGCAGCCTTCCTCAAAATGTTGTTGGCTGTTTTCTTCCCATCGCCAGATGAAATACCTCCTGCTCCCCCAAAAGAACCTGCAAACTCAACAAGGAATTAACTGAGATGGAATTTGGGAGTTGTTGGTCTCTTCACAGCAGTGTTAATTCATTTTGTGTGTATTTTTGTTTTGAAGCTTAGAATTACTTCTGTGGTTGCTTGTGCTTTTTATGGCACTGCGAACTGGCTGCTTTTGAACAGAGCTGGTAATAAAACAAAAGCTTGGTCACCCTCTTGAGTGATTGATTGTCTGTAGATAGAAACAACTAAACAACTTTTGTTTCCATCTAAGTCATTTTCTAAGACTGGCTTAAAGTGGCCATTCTAAGGCTAGTTTATTAATAGCAAGGATCAGTGAGGTCTTTTTTTCTCTTCCCCTCTCCACTTCCCCTGCACTCTGCAGTCACTGTGATTTACACTGGGAAGTAAGACGTTTTTGCAGTCACAAGTGGCAGTGGTCACAGAGCGACTGCAAAGCTTTCAATATAGGTAATGCAAGGACATTTGAGTGAAAATATGAAAGTCAGTTTGGTTATGGGCGGGGAAGGGGCAGTTATGTATTTTACAAATTCTCTAACATCTGGGGTTTAAATTGCAGTATGGAAAACAGCATATTGCACATGAACACAGCTTCCCTCAGCTGCATTAATGACGTGAGCAGAAATTCTTGAACTATTCTTGTCTTCCATATGATCTTTGTAATTGCACATCTTGTAGAGGAGGAGGTTGCTGCTCTGGACAGGCTTAGCCTTAGACTGGTTTGATGGTTGTGCCACGAGGAGAGGTGGTTTTCAAGACAGGGGAAAGTTACAGGATTCCAAGCGTAAAGAATGGTAAAGCATTTGAAAGCTCAGTTTACTTCTCTAGGGGAAAAGTAGGAAATATGGTTTTCATTGTCTTAAAAGTATTTAGGCGATAGAGGAAGAAAAAAAGGAAGAACTGTCTTCCTTCAGCAGAGAGCTGTATTTGTGATCTTCTTTTGAGTCCAAAAAACCTGACACTTGGGCTAGAAGGGATGCTTGCTCCAACAGTTGCTACCAGCACTGCAGTAGCTGGGTAAAATATGGTGTCTGAGAAGTCTGCAGGTTGGAGAGGTCTGGTTGAATAAACTTGGAGGGGAAAAGAGCTATAAGTTCTTGCTTCCCAAAGTTGCATGATTGCTCGTATCTGAAGGGAGTGCTGCAGTGTGTCAGTCTCTGTCATTGCACATACTGTAGTCTACCTACAAATGTCCCTTTCAAACAGATCCACTGCAACCCCAAAAGTTGGAGAGTTTTCACTGGGTCTTTGTCCACACTGCTTAACTAAAGGGTTGTTTTCAAGCAAGTCTGGTTGAAGTTCTACTAAAGAACACTGGTAAAATGTCTTCCCGGTCCTACTAGATAGGACTGTCTTTCCATTTGGACAGCTCTTGGGCTGATATTTAAAATTACACTCTCAATTTAATGTTCATCAGTTAAATATTGATAGAACACAGTTGAGATCCCAAGGTTAGGACAGCATGACTACTAATTATATAGAGTTTTGGTATGCCTAAGATGCCACATTTAATTTGTCAGCTGCTTTACGTGGGTCGCAAACATATTGTGCGTGCGCTGCAGTTTGGCTCTGCCTGTGCTGGGGGCAGGTTGGGGGCTTTCCCCACGAGCACCTGAGTTCCAGACCTGCTGTGCAAAAAGGGCTGTTGCAAGTTTGTGCCTGTTTAGAAGAAATAGGTTTATTCTTACATGATTTATTTTGGGGGGAGGGAGAGGGTAAATTTAATAAATAAAAACTACCACCTCCTGGAACAATGTTTTTATTTACTGAAGTACTGATGTACTCTTTATGATCTGAAACATGGGGATATACTTCTGCACGCCTCAAGACAAAAGTTTCAGTACTTCCCCAAACCAAGGAACTGTTCGCAGACCTAGCAGCAGAATTGCTACTCTCTTAATTGCATTGATAATTGCAAATACTGGCTTAACCTTTTCATGATATAGCCTGATGCTTAAGGACTTTAGTCAAGGAGATGATCAAATGTCATTGTGATCTAATGGTAGTCTTGTCAGAACAGCTAATTGTTCAGGTCCTGCTGTCACTTATAGTCTTTGTCCTGGCGGATGTCATTCAGAATTAGGGGTGTGGGTCATGGATGGTGTGGATCACCTTTTCTTAAATTCCAAATATTCTGTACCACTTTGTGAAACTAGAACTGCGCCCCCTCCCCCCGCAAGTGTTCTGCAGAAATGAGAGTCCTGAGAACTGATTTTTCCTTTGAAGAATAAATTAGTATCTGATTTAATAGTGTGCGTGTATTTGTTTCTTTTTTTTTCTCAAGAATTCCACTGTGGAAGGAGTATCTATAATCCTAGTTTACATATAGTCATGTTCGGTATTGATATTTATGTTATTCAGATGTATTACATTTCCTCACAGTAGAATTACTCAAGCCCTTATGCTGGTGAAATGTTTCTTCGGTGCCACTGCAAAACAAATATAAGGTGATAAAAATCACCTACAATATTTCCAGTATTATCTAGAAAGCAGTTTCTTGATAGCTACTAAAGAAGGAGGGAACACGAGGCTGCTGTAACTTAGTTTAAATCATATTTTGTGCCCTATTGCAAGAAAGGTGCTTCTTCCTAATCATGAAGCTATACAAGGTTTTGCAGGAGTCTCCATGCTCTGGAGCCGTGGTGGCTGCTGTTAGGCTCGTCTGGGAGCTTGTGAGGAGCTGTGATTCAGCTGCCTGAGTATCGTGTTCATGTCTTTTAAGCAGTGGAGGGAATTCAGGTCCACATCACCTCTAGCTGCTGCTTTAAAAGGATGTGGCTCCCTTTTCCATACCTGCATCACCAAGTACCTGTGGCATGGAGATCCCTGTCTCATACCCACAGCATCTTGGATGACATTGGACTCTTAGGTCGAGCAACTTCCTATGCTTCTCTCTGTCATTTGTAGAAGTAAAATATTGACCACATGGTCACAGCTATGAAGAAAGTCTATTTTACTATTGTAAGATAATGTGATCTAGACTAATCTGTGTGCAGACTAACCCACCCTGTGCTGATGCATATTTTAAGCATTTAACGCCCCACTTCTGTGTTGGGCTGAAGGAAGGAATGAAGTTATGCAGAACTGTAGTGTATTTTCATCTCCTTCCTTCCCTCCTTTCTCCTTCTCTCTCAAAGAAGTTGGTAATAAATAAATAAAAATGTGTGTGTGTATATATATTTAAATAAGCCATGTGATTATCCTTACTGTAAAAATAGAAGGTTTATGTTTCTTGGAGCAGTTTGTGCAAGCCTGAAAACCTGTGTGAATTTTGCAGCACACCTCGGTGGACATGTTGTAGGGAGGAGCTGTCTAATTTGGTAACTTGCGAAGTCTAAGGCAATGCAGGGGCACGTTGCTCCGTGGTAAGTGAGAGCCAGGAGTATAAAGCTCTGTTTCAGAGGAGGCTCGTGGGCACAAATCTGTTCTTATGTCCTCTGAACTAGCATGTGCTTGCTGTTAGATTAACTCCTCATCCATAGGGATGCTGGAAAACTGATTGCCACAGCGAAAAGCATCTTGATGTTACTGCCTTTGCTGTTCTGTGATGTTACTTTTTATCATGTCTTATTCCTCCATGCTCTACCAATCGCTTTCTTAATGAGCATCTAATAATGTTCAGGGTATTATAAAAGTCCCACCTATTCTGTCAAGGTATGGAAGTGAAAAGTTTAATCATGTTGGTGTAGATGTCTACTAGTTTTAGAATATTTTCAATTTTGCAGCTCTCTTTGGCCATCAGGTAGTTTAGCAGTGAAGTTTGCGAGGGAAGGAATTTGGAGAAAACCAGGGCCTGTCCTGGCTTTTGGTTGCTGCTTCTCAACATAATAATATCCTGAGGAAGAACAGGGTTTGCTGTAGGTTTATTTTTCCTACCCCTGCCATCTCCTGTCCCAAATCTTTTAGTGAGGTGTCCTTGCATTTGATGTTTTTTTCCTTTTCTGCAAGCTGGACACTTGTGGAAAACCTGTCATGTATGGATTTCTATCGAGGCACGAGAGCCCTGGAACAGAATATTTGGTCTTCAGATGACATCAGACTGTTATTTAAATTTGACTGTTCTTTATCCATGGGTAAATTAAAATCTCTTAACAGGCAGCTGGATGTTCATGAGGACCTAGCCAGAAAGAACAGGTTTTCTGCTTCCTTGAGATCTATTTGCTTATTTGTGAAATTGATAAAGGCTGGGATTTCTGCCTAAAGATTATTTAAATTAATGCCTGAGTATGTTAGACGAGAGAACTCAGTGCAACTCATTTGTGTGGGCTAAGGGAGCGCATCCCACGAAGCCCACGCCATCTTGCTGCTTCCTCAAGGAGCAGCCAGCTGTGGCTTCTGCGCTTGTGGGTAGCGAAATGGGCGCATGGGTGGAAACAGCGAGGAATAAAGGCTGCTTTTTGGCAGAAGCACTTAAATGCCCTGGTGCAGTAGGTGGGATGGTAGGGCAGGTGATGCTCTATCATTCTGCTTTACAGAAGTCAGGACTGTGAAGCAAAGCCAGTGTTGCTAGCAAAGCTGCAACGACCTGTGTGTTTACCAGCTATAGAAATCCAGCATCCTTATGTAAAGTCACCTTCTGTAATGAAGTGAGCCTGAGACTTACTCCTAATAAAGAATTCAGCTTACTGACAGTGTAGCGGCAGCAGTATGCTATATTATGCAAAATGCATACAGGCGTGTATTTGTTTTTAGGAATATATTGACTTAGAAATGCTTGGGGTTTTTTTTCTTTCTTTCTTTTCTTTTTTTCTTCCTTTTTTTTTTTAAGTAAATAAAATAAAACCCAGCAACTTGTTTGCTGTGCCGTGACCTGCTGTGAGGGCCAGGTCTGCAGCTTGCTGGGTCGTCCACTGGGTCTGCCCCTGTGTGCTCAGAACCGTGGCCCGTTGTAGTGCTCTGAGGAAACTGAGTGTGGTCCTGTGCTGCTCCTGCTTCCCAGTGGGTTTGTCCTGCTGCTCCCCCACTTTCTGCAGCCCCAAAGCTGCCCATCCCATCAATGAGTTGCTCTTGTTTTCAACTTCAGACATCAAGAATGAGTGTTTGGAGGCTTGAGCAATAGTTGATAAACTGAGCAAATCAATGAAAAGTTATTAAACAAGACCTTTTTTGAGCTCTTTGACATAGCAAAGTGATTTAGATATGGTGTTTTTTAATACTGGAATCAGCTGGCCAGTCTTTAATTAGGTGACAAGTAAGTGCTTTTGAAAGGGGAAGCTGGATAAATGCTTTATCCAGAGTTCTTTCTATCAAATAATAATATGCTTCAGATGAATTATGTTAACTGTCATCAAGACTTCTAATAAAAATAAATAAATAGGTATTTATTTTTAGAGTAATTTAGAGATTGTGCCAGTCGTGAGGATTAAATGGTCCTGAAGTGGTGGTGTCTGAGCTGAATGCAGCTCTTGGTGGCTGGCAGCAGTACCCATCAGTGCCTGTGCTCTGTGTGTGCGTAGGGTTAAACCAGTCCAGTTTAAATCCTAGCAAGCAGCAGCTGAACTGCTGTGAAATGACCTCTGACATAGGGACCCATGAATGCCCCAAGTATGATTTCACTTTCAGCACGTTCTTTGTGATTCTCAATGCTTGTCAAATCAGATGTGTGTTTAGCCCTTTTCACTGCATGTGCTTGGAAGGGGAGGACAAAGCGCGGGGTCACTGCGGCGTAATCCCCACGTTTATCTTGGTTCTCCTCGAGTGGCGCTGGGGGATGGAGGCGCTTTTCTTCCCGAGGTGAAAGTGCAAGCAGAGTGTAGGTAGCCCATCCGTCTTTTCTTCCAGGCTTTTCCCAGCGGCCTGGCCGGCCTCTCCTTAAATCCTTGCGCTATGGCAGGGCTGACAAGGCGCAGTGCTGGACAATCTCTGTGATTTGCTATTTGTTCTGCACATCTCTGGACTGCAGCTGCAGCACCTTTTGGCCGATGTAAACAAACGTGGGGAGCTGGTCTTGGCTACACGCAGAAATGGGTCTGTGTGACGCTCTGCATGTCCTGCTTGCGAAGTGGGAGTGTTTTTGTACTACAGCTACTTCTGTTTCAGTGCATTTTTATTTTTTTAGTGGGATGAACAACTTGTATATTCACTGCACGTTAGCTATGGGTTTCTTGCTTTTGCAGGCTGTTAGTCACTCCTTGGTTGAGTGTGACTACTTCTCTTATCCATTAAAACTGGGAAGGCTTTTGTCTCTAAGGAAAGAATAGCAGAGCTCTGCTGAATTCTTATATAGTTTTTGTGGTATTTTTCACTCGCACTCCTGTGTGAGATACCCTTCCCAATACAGGCTTGTTTCTGGAGCAGTCTGAGTCGATGACCGCGCTGTTGTGCGCGGAGTGCAAGCAGGCGGGGGAGCCGGATGGCACCAGGCCCCGTTACGGCACGATTTGCTTGCGGCTCCGCGCACTGCGTTTCCCAAGCAAAGTGCTGCTCAACACCAAGCGCGAGGAGACCGCCTTTCATGGGCATCCTGGGGGGAATCTCTTCACTTGCAGCTTTTCGACTTGTGGCGATATTTACCCTGTATGTTCCAAGGCTTCACCTCAGACAGTTTAGCACTTCTGTGTTAAAAAAAGCCACTACCAAACCTCCGGGGGGAGCGTTTCCTAACCCGACACTTCCACTGGTGTTTCACACCTTGAATGCTTGCTTGTTTTTGTTTCTTCTTTTCTGCTTATTTTTTAATCAAACTCTGCAAAGTTCATTTTAGGGAAGAGGTGAGTTTTGGTTGTGTTATATTTAAGGGCTTTCAAATGAGGAAATAACCTGCCTTCGTTAATTTTAGAATTTTAAAGCCATGCTAAGCAACAAGCTTTTTTTGTTCTTTTGTTTTCTTAACTAAAGAATCTGAGGTTGATTCTGAAAGTATTACTGTGCATTTTACTTTTTTCAACTATGCTTTAAACCTTGGCATTCTGCAGTTTCCTTCAATTTCTTCCATGTATTTCAATATGGTATCAGGATATTTAATGTGCTTCAAGGGGGTTAAAAAAGCAAGCAGTTTCCTTTTATCAGGCAAGTACTTTAAAAACCTGTTGGTTGTGCTTGAAAACATGCTTCACTTGAAATACCCAGTTTTCAGTGTTCAACACTTTGCCACCAGTAATTGCCCATGAGCGGGGTGGGTTTTTGTGGGGATGATGTTTAGAGCCTCTGCTAGACTCTGTCAAACCAGTTTTGGTTAGTGTCTCAAGACAGGTCTAGCACTGTGGAGAGCTTTCCTCTATTCCCTAGTCGTTCACCTCCCCGCTTCCCACCACTGCAGCCTGCCCTTCTCTTCTTTGGACTCTATGTTTGGACAGTCAGGGTTGAGCTGTATAGGGTTATTGATTGTAATATTTACAGCAAGAACTTGTTTATTAAAACTCATTACCCTTGCAGGATGTAAACTGGCAAGTTAGAGTATTTTTTTCTGGATATTCTCTAGATACACTCTTTGTTTTCTCTGTTTCATGCTCTAGCTAATCTCAGAAAATTCCCCCACAGCTGCCTGTAACTGATACATACTTGTCAGAGCTGCCTGAGTTCTCCTCTGCTAATCTTGGTACCTATTACTTGCAAATAATAACAGAAAATCCTTTGCTTGTATTACTCAGAATTAAAAGGCAAAGGTCAAATGTTCTCTTTTGCAGTATCAAGTGCGTTTTAAATGGCTGAATATATGTCCCTTTCTTAACATGTCCATGAGGCAGCAGTGTGCCCTCGTGGCCAAGAAGGCGAATGGGATCTTGGGGTGCATTAAGAGGAGCGTCTCCAGC
>JAWLRI010000951.1:339478-388458 GCA_034781795.1 Crypturellus tataupa | reverse complement strand
GCGTGTGCAGGGGGGTTGGACTAGATGACCTCTAGAGGTCCCTTCCAACCTTAGGCATTCTATGATTCTATGATACTGTAATTCAATACCAGATTTTCTCTTCTGCCTCTTCTGTGAAGCCATAAACCTACACTCTTTTTAAGAGTTTCTCCCTTCTTTATTTCCTCTGTCCAGACTGTTGCAATTTTGAGATGCGGAGGGAGGGTTTCCAGTAGCTAATGCTCTCACAGCTAGGTCTCGTGGCAGCCAAATCCCGCATGCTCTCTTGTCGACAGGTTCCAGTGATAAGAAGGCAGGATTTGGGAAGCAGCTCCATTGCTGTGAAGAGAAAGGCTGAGCTGGAGCAGGAGGAATGCTGATGGAAACACACCTGCTCTTATGTATCCGCTAGATTAGTACTTACATTGCTGGTCAAAATAATTCTCCTGTGTTAGATTTGGGTCTGGAAATACGCAATTGGGAAAAAGCTAGCAAGCAAACTACTGGAAGAGCAGGGAACAGTCTGACAAATACTCCTGTCATTAAGCAACATTTCCTCTTAAGGACTATGCATACTAAGGGAATAAGAGCTCTCCTCCTTGGAACCTACACTGCCAGAAATCCACCACAGAAACAGAACAACAGTCTAGCTCTGTGCTCCTAGTCACAAATGCCATTTAAAGAGGCAGCTCTGTAGTTCAGTAATGCCAGCAGTTGACAGTTCAGGAATGTAAACCTAACATGCCTGATCTTACATTCCTTTTGCTGTCCTAAGCACTAGTGCCCAGGGGCAAAATAAATGGGCAGTAATGTGCCTGAAGGGCTGTCTGATTTGGAATGCTTCAGACCTTGAAGGCATGGTGTTCAAGGCACCACTACTTGCAGAATGGCAGGCCACAAGCCTGCTCTGTCGTGGTCCTTCAGCTCATCTGCCCCTGTGACTTGTCACGTTACAGGAACGTCTTTACTAATTTAGAAAGCCTGCCTACCATGACCTGCAATCTACAGACATAGGTAATTTGTTTAAACTATAATGAAAACTGCATTTGTAGGAAACCACTATGTACTTGCCGTAGTTCTTAGTTCTTAAAGAAGGTAACAATCTTGAATGTGTTAAGGGCCTAGTCTTAAAATGCAGCGCTGGTTGCAACCTCAGGTTTCCCTTTGCCTGGGGAATGGAGCTGAGCACTGAGTGACAGGCCAAGTTTTTTGTTCTGACTTAGGGTTTAAGCTAAATATTATCATGTGTTCATATTGTAAAACACTTTTCCATTCTGAAAGTAGAGCTAGGAAGTTAGATAACATGTTGATTTAAGATGGAATTTGATCCCATTTAAACAACTACTACTAAAGACTATTAGAAGAGCTGACTGAGCTCTGCACTGCTGTTGTGAAATTATTTTTGGGAGGTTATTTGTTTTTCCTTAGAACCAGTATTGTCCCAATAGTTAGTTAAGAGGGGGATACACGGTAATTAAGATAATCACAAATTTATCTGCTCTGGCAAAATAATGGAAATATTTCTACTGGGAATGACTTAAATAATTAGATGAAGGAAATACAATTTATTTAAATACACGTTTATGGAAAACTGATTAACTCTAGCCATCTGGATGAAATCTCAGTAGAAGTGGGGAAATGATAACTTTAGGGAGACTTCAAGAAGCCAGATTATTGCAGAAACAATGTCACATACCTCAGTTATTTACAACACAGATGAGCAGCTAAACAGATGCCTCAAGGAAAGGACTGTAGCCTGGGCTTGTGGTCTTCAGCCCTATTCTGAAAGGGGGTCATCCCACGGCCCTGAGAGATCAATGTTGGCTGTTTAAGTCCTGAGCATGCAGTCCCAACATTGCTCTGTAGCTAGAGTAACGCTTGGCTTCGTGGGAGGCAGAATCCCCTCCCAAAGGGACCCTCTGCAAGGGGCAGAATATGGTTTCTGGTTTTATATTATTGCACAATTGGGACAGATTAAGAATATGTGGTCAACTTGCAGTAATTCAGGGGAGTGATACCTTTCTTCAGATGTCAAATACAGTAGTGTCTGAGCATGTCTTAAGTCAATTTCTTCTGGATTCTGTGGTGCAGGTTTTCTTCTTTAAAAAATAAACAATTTTCCTTCTCCCAAACCCTGTTTTCTAGCATAAGAACAGGGCTGTGTATGTATGTGCAGCAGCTGGTGAGAATGTGCCCCACTTCTAATTCTAACTTTTTAAAAAGGAATCCTCGTCAGCCCTTCCCTGCTCACACAGCTCATGAATGACGGAGATTTTCCTGACCAGTTGTGCCCTGGAAATTATTAGGATATTTTGCTATTTTTAAAGAGAACTTTTATAGGATATAATCTCTTCCTCCTTAAGTGTATCTAGAAACCATTTGCTGACTGAAACTTGTATGAAGCATAGTTTAGGAATTCAGCTAGTTCCCTGCAAGCAAACTTCCTCCTACAGATTTGTTATTTTCACATAGGAATCCTTGTTTGGAAGAGAGATCTTAAAGAACTGCTCTCCAGCAGTTGCTTACAGCATGTGTGTGTTTGGCCTATCAACATACCTGTGTACTTTGGCTTTATAAACTCTCGGGCTGGCTCACAGCCTGAGGCACCTAAATTTAGATGCCAGCGTGTGAGCTCTTCGCTTGTGCTCCCAGCACGGTCAGTGCAGACCAAGTCAGACTGAGTGCACTTGAAGAGCTATTCAGTTGACTAAACATAGGTACCTACTTCAGCACGAGCAGAGCAGTTCTTTAGACACCACTGGTTATAACAAAAATGTGGGCTGATCGTTTATTTATAAATTTGCACATCTAGATGTTGTAATGCATATGCTCTATTCCATGCACTCTTTATCTTCAGTCACAAAAAAAAAAGGCAGACTGAATAATTGCTTGGTGTTCTTTCTGCTATAATAACTCTTTTTTGACTGTTTTTCTATGTTACTCCTCTTGAAAAAGATGATGGTTTAAATTGCTGAATGCTACAAACTGCACCTGAGAGAAAGAGAAAGAGCAAGAGACCGAGATCGTTTCTGTAAAGTGGTTCAATTTAATCTTCTTTCAATTCTCTGGGCCTCATAGACTGCTATCAGATGGAAGGCAGGCACACTTCTTTTCCCTTACCCATGTACCTACCTTCAAAACATGTAGGTGTTGATCTGCATATGGAGGTGCATCTGACTGAGGTGATGTTCGTGCTATCTCTTAATGGAAAATAAAAATGTACAGGCTTTTTTGTGTTAAGAAATGGCATTGGAACTCTTCATTTCGTTTGAATGTGCTTTCAATGCTTGTTGCTAGTTTTTAACTTAAAATGTTAATTTCTAGTTAGTTTGCTTCCATAGACAGCGCGTGCCAGTGGATGGAAAATGTTGGGTGAAAGAGCTGCCTGAAAGCACAGTGCGTGATCTTGCATGCCAGAAAGATGATGTTGCTTCAGAAGGTTCTGAGGTGAAGACAATGTTTTCAGAAGAACTTCGGTGCTGAAAACTTGGCTTTTCTGTTTATTTGTTTAAGATTAGGTGCTAGGATGCACTGGTCTCCTGCTTACCTGGTGGTTGCAGCTGAAACTGGAGTGTGAGGACTTCAGTGATTGGATTTTTTTATGGGGGAGAGGTAATAAGAAGAGTTGCTTTGAAGTGTGAGATGCCACTATGAAGAAGTAGGAGTTTGTTAAATAGCAGTGGATTTTTTTTTTAGGTGCAGTGGCCTTGAGTTCAGTGTGTTTTCAGTAACTGGTGGTTGTTTCAGATCAAATATGAGGTAATTGTATGGCTGAATAACTTAGACACAAGTATGTCTTTTCATGTTCTCTCTTTCTTTCTTCATATTGTAGTCACACTTCCTTTCTAAAGGTTTCTTCGTAGGCAGTGAGCATCAATCTGGATATGCAGAGAGCTTGGATTTTACCATGACCTCAATATTGAAAGTGTTTGCTAACCACAGGATACATTCTGTACTAAGTTAAGCTGGGGGAGAAAAAAATCACCAACTCTGAAGAATGAATATCAAATGATTAGATGGCTTCAGTTAATGGTCTCAATATGCAAAGCTTCAGTGAGAATTCCTCCATGTTAATGTTCAGGTCATAAAAGTTTTTATAACCTTGTGATGTTACGTATGAAGATGAAGAGACGACAGAATAGGAGTAGGTTTGTACCATCACAATGAATTAGTGGACCAGTTAAATACATACTAGGTACATAGTAGGAATTCAGCTTGTAGCAGTCGCTTGTAAAATTTAAGTTCTGGGGTGAAAGGATTGGACTGTTTTCACCATTTCTTCAGATATAGACTCTCTAGGGAGGAATCTGAAAAGGAACTCAGAGAGAGAACTCCATTTTCTCTCAAATTTTCTGCTTTCTTGCAGCATACTCACTCTGCGCACATCTGCCTGCTTTCTTCTCTTCCATCCTAGAGCAGCTGTATCAGAGTAGTGTCTACTAGCCTTCAAAAAAGCAGTTTCCAGTTTTTATTTATTTCATGAGAGATACAATTTTTGAGAATTCTTTGGTGATTAAAATCACTGAGAAGCTAAATATTTGCTTACTTTGCAGAATTAAAATCAGAATTTTTGAGTTTTCAGTGACAATTTGGAGATACAAATGTAAATTTGAAGAAACCTTTAAGAAACATTTTCTTCTTTTCATTCAAAAGGACATTTTTAGCTATTCCAAATGTATTAATACCCTTTGGAAAAATTAAATCAACAATCTTGATAGCTAAACTTACTTGATAGCTAAATGTAAGATACTCTGTGTAAAAGCTGCTGGTGACCTTAAAATAATCTGTGCAGAATGTAGCGTAACTAAATGACAGTATCTGTTCAGGAGGAATCTCCTCTCACTTTTCATTTTGACTTTATAGACTTTAGGTATTAAATTATTGACTTCAATTGCTAGAGTTTATTATTACAGAAAACTCTGGCTACTCCTCTGGATTATAGTCGCTCACTTGGGTTAATATGTGCATAGCTTAGAAAGGAGTGGTTCTGGAAAATGTTGAGGTTCGTGGTGGCCCACAGAGTATGAGCTTCCAGGACTCTCAGAAATGACTGCTTGTTCATGGGAAAGAGCTGAGGAAACTGTCAAAGTACAGTCTCAAAGTTCAAGTGTAGTAGTTCTAGCAGGCAGCAATATATATATATATATATATATATATATATATATATATATATACACTGCAGCTCAGCGTCTGGAAGCAGAAACTGTACTGAACCTGTGTGCCAGACCTTGAAAGATGGCTACAACTGGATAATTTTTCAAAAGTTGTCTTGCGGTGTTCCTGACTGAATCTATTAAATATGAGCTTCTGTTGCTTTTCTAAACAGTAGGTCCCAGATCAATCAGAACCTGTGGCCTCCTGGAGTTAATAGATGAAACTATGATCTGTGCTGCTCTGGAAACCAGACTGCAGAATCGTCAGGGCATCTGACCTTGGAAGGGAGGGAGGAACACAGCCGTCCCCACATACCTGAATTCATTTCATTTGAGGTTCAAAGTTTCTGATACTTTTGTTCTAAGAAATTTCATATATATATATATTATATATATATACACGCACACACACAAGTAATTCTTTTCATAAATATAGCACATACAGTAATCCCTCTCGTAATATTCAGTAGTCATCTCAGTTATTTTTCAAGATATTTGTGAGTATTTTCTAAAGCTATGCTTATACCTGTCATGCTGTTGATGGAGATAAGGGGAATGCAATGCTAATTCTGCAGCTGTTTGGTTGTTTGATTTTTTTTTTTTTTTATTATTTAAATTTTTCTCTTGGTGTTGGAATAACTGATGCAACTGTTGCAGCCATTGAGATAGGCTGCAATTTCACTTTTTATAGCATTGTGCAGATCTGGTACTTCTATTTAAAAACAGCAGTAAATGTCTGGGTTAGATTCTGCATCTTTAGGAAGGGAAGATTAGCAGTTGTTTTGCTTCAGACATGTCAAGGAGTATGTTAATAGGCAGCATCCTTGCACCTCAGTAATTGCCAAATGTATTGCAAAAAGTTTATTATTGCAAAATAATTATTATGTGAAATCATCCTTTGTTGCAGTTCCCTTGGTCAGGGTGCTCCATGGGCTGCCACCAGTGCAGCCAACTGCCAGGAGGTAACCAGGGGGGTCAAACTCTGCAACGCAGTCTCGTTGCTGGTCACACCTCCAGGATTTTACCTTGCCCCAAGAAACCAATTTTCTGTTTTGTTTGGTTCAGGAAATGTAGTTCTTCCTCAACTTCGGAAGCTATTGAAAAGGAGGAATTTCTTGATCTACTCCGATTCACACAATATATGTCATAGGCTTTTTACAGTGGTATCCTCTTTAAATTGGTATGCATCTCTTTAGTACTTTTGAAGAGTGTTCTTTTAACTTTTCTGCTAAAATGAATCACTTCAACAGTATAAACCAAAAATATCTTCAAATCGGGGATCTCCTGAGCTAGTGCGTGCTCTCCCTCTCTAGATACAGATGTTCTGACTCCAGTGTAGGGACACAGGTAACTTGCCCCTCGTGTTCAGAGTGTTTTCGTTGCAGTAGCTTCTAACAGTAGTTAAAATGAAATACTACCAATCTCTGTTGATAAAACTGTTCTTGATAACCTGCAATGTTTTTCAGATCCTGAGCCATACACACACAGCGAAGTGTCAGACACCATTCAGAAAGTTAATGAGTGCTAAGGGGACAAAAAAATCTTACTCAAATAAGAATCTCTTATCCTAAAACTTAACGGCACTGTCATAGATACAACCACCTTTATAACTAGTATAGAAAGCATGAAACAAATACTTAAGTTTTGCCCTGAGCTTGCAGTACACAGGACTTTGGAAAAAGTCCTGTAAAGAGTATTTCTATGACTTTGACCTTCACAAAACAAAACCCCACCCTGAAACACGATTGGGATAGAAAAAACTAACGACCAGGAAATCTAATGCAAAGATGCTGAAATCTGTTTTGCAGCTCATTTCCATTGAAAATGTGTGGTATCTAGCCGGAGGTTTAAAAATAAAAAGAAATCAGGTTCCATTTTCAGGTTTCTGAATCCAGATATTTACATTTAGAAATAAATGTCACTGATACTAATTTTGCTGTTTCTGACTCCAGCTTGCCATCCAGTCTTGTTGTTTTACTAAATACCTCCGGCAACTTCCTATTAGGTGTAAGAAGAGGCTCTAGTAAAGTTTTCCTTCGCTCTCCCTAGTGATGCGTGTTTAGGTCATTGCCTCTGAACTTTCAGGGTCCAGATGTGGCAGTGTCACTTTGTCGAGTTAGCGAATCTGTTTGAACTACTATGCAGCATCCTAGTAAGTCACATGCAGAATGACCAGAATTTGTTGAAATGCTCTGAAATCACCTCCCATGTGAGCACTGACTCCTTCCTACCTTACCCTCTGCCCCTACACTGAGAGCATGTAAAACCATGAACTGTCTTCTGGGCTCCTGTTCCACTGATGGACCTCAGTGCTGGGGCCCACCACGGAGTTCGCTGCAATGTTGAGAAAGCTGCTGGGGTCTGTTTTGGCCAAACTCCTGTGTGGATACCTTTCCTAATTGCACAGGAGACATTGGAGGGATTGTCTTAAGGTGTGAGGACCTTTTCTGCTTATTCCACACCTCCTCCTACTCTGAAGAATCTTGACACAGAGGGAATGGTGGTAGCAAAACTAAACTCTTTCTGCTTTGGCTGTTAAACTTGTCTCTTCTTGGCATATGAAAATGCTACATAGCTTTATCTTTGGTAGTGCTGCTTGCTGGTGTGGACACTTATGCAGTCCTCTTATTTTTCTTTAAATACTTTTATTGGAATAATTAGCAACTTGTGGCAAGCTGTGGTGCAGAAATCTCTTCGGAAGCTTTGTTTCATTGTCTGTTGTGTTAGTTCATCTCAAAACTTTCTTTTAGTCATAGCTACTCCTGTGACTGTCCATCCTCTTTTCTAAACCAAGAGCCCCTTTCTACAGTTAACTCTTGTGTCAAGCGAGGACCCATCTCTTCTGCAATCTCTTTATCACAGACCTAACTGTCAGCAAGGTCAACAAAGTAGGGAAACTATAACATAGCCTCATTTGCAGGTAATTTTATACAGTCACTTGGAATAAGAGATTAAAAAAGAGGGTTGGGAAGTAGGTTGTAAATCCAGAATCTATTGCTGCATCCTGAAATAGTTCTTTTTCTGGCAATTATATTGTGCTATGCAATATATACAAATCAAAGTAGATTTGAATTCTGAATTACATTTATTCTTCTTATTATATTTATTACATGTATTCTATTACATTTAGCTCTGTCTTCCAAGCTTTAGTCCTCTGTTGTATTAAGACAAAAGCTTTGAAACATTGCCACTTGTTCATGAGTTACTTTATAAAACCAGTAATATTTCATATTTATACATGTCATTTAAGCAGATCTGTGTGCAGCCTATTTTTAAAATGCCTTATACTTAATAATTATGATGAACTTGGAATTCAGTCAGTATTCCTGTAGTTCACCTCACTTCTTGTCTCTGAATTTGGTCATCCCTAGGTGAATTTCCATATTCCTGCACTGCTACAGTACCTATAGACGTACGTTCTGAAACGTACTGGTCTTCCTCCAATATAGATCCAACTACAGACTTTCCTGAATAATAATTGCTAAGAAATCCTGTAATACGAAGAAGTCTGGTCATTTATTTTTCTCTCTAAAGGTGTCTGGCCTTGAGCTAAAAAGGTCCATAACCTGTTAGGGGTGTAATTGTGCAGTGTATGATCACTGACCTGCATGAAACAAAAACTGCTTTTTGGTTAAACTCTTGGTGTCAACATTTCTCTCTCATTTTAGGATTGGTATCTGTTTTTTTAGTATGAATTTATTTTGTATGTTGCATGTTTTTGAATAAGGTATTTCTGCTGTTACATACTTGCAATTAACTCGCTTTAAATACGCCATTTAGAAGGGAAGAATTCACTGTTTAGAAGGGAAGAGATTCGCTGTTGCATCAGTGAATGCCCCGGGCCACAAAGTGCCCAAGCTATGAGCTCTGCGAGGTGGAAGTGAAGTCTGTTCCAGCCTTTCTTGTCCCAATGCTCTGCTGTATTTGAGAGGGAGTAGGACACTGATGTCAAAATACTAGTGGACTAAAAACCTTCTGATTATAATGATTTCAGTTCTGCTGGTAAGAGGAGAGGCAATGTGACTTGTCACTGATACAGCTGTGGCAGTAGAAGTTCCTTAAAGGAACTCAAGAGTTCATATGGACAAAACGTTGACTTTACTGTAATCAATTTGGAGGTGCTAAGATAAACTAATAAGGGAAGGACAATTCTCCTAATACTGAAGGGGACACTGTGGCTCATCACTTTGCTGGCCATGTTACACTGAATAACCTTTTACTTATAAATCTTGCATTGTGAAAAGTGGAACAGGATTTTTGGGAGCCTGAATTACATGATTCTTTGTCTATGTGTTTGGAGGATGGCGTAGTTTGACTTCACGTGGTGCGCTCATATCGAGGGGGATCCAAACCAACCTTGGGTTCTGCTGACTAACTAATGGGCTCCCTGAAAATAATAATTAATGATTCAAGATTATGTTCTGTAAAACCAGGTTTCCTTCTCACAATTAATTCAACATTAATTTCTATCAATTTAACTTTTGTCATGCCTATAACTTCAGTAGCTGTGTTTCAGCAGAGATGCATCTGGGCTATTTTGCTGAATTAAAACCCTCTTGCCTCTGTCATGGCTGCCCTTGTGTATGTAGCTGTGTAGGGAACTGTGAGCAGCGTTGGGTTACTCAGGAGAGGAAGGGTGTGGAGGAAATGTGATATAGCTTGACAAATGGACTGTAACCCTTTTAGGCTGAACCTGCCACAACGTACACACATAGTCAGGGCCATATGCTGCTTAAAGATGCTATTTTATATCTGGAAAGAAAAGAGCAGCTGGCATACACATCTAGTGTAAGGTGGTGTGTGGAGTTGAGGTGTAAAGGTGTTCGGGTGTGAAGCTTTAGGCTTATGGAAAACATTTACTAGAGAACTGGTAGGACTTAGGAATTTGCTTTGCTATAAAATGAGTAGAATCAATTCTAAGTTTAAAAAAAAACAAAAATTGCTTAAGAAAAACTAGAAAAAATATCAGAAATTACTTGGTGAAGTAGAGATTGTTGACGTGATCTTTTTTTTTTTTTTTTTTTTTTTTTTTTACTGAGGGAAAAGAAGCTGAGGAACTTTAACTTGAAGATAAACTTTAGAGATTGAATGTGGAAAAAATGCTTTGGATAAGAAGTAGGTGAAAGTGTTGAAAGAAGATGTTTGTTATCCTGATTCTTGGACTGATTTGTTTTTTGTATTCTTTTCCTCAATAAACCTCATAGTTAAATATTTGAGTATTGTGTTATTTGTTTTCAGCTAGTAGCAACATTCAAGCCAAGCAGATCAGTGCTCTTAAGTGTCCTCCTGTAAGATCTCCTGTCTCTGTGACCCATTGAAGAGAGGATTCCAGTCATTCTGACAACATAAAAACCTAGAGGAAAAGATGTATATAGTTATCATGAAGCGCTGTTTTGAGTGCCTGAAGTTACCTGAGTCACAGAGCAGTCAAGTGGCTGACTTCTATGAGGGTGTGACAGAAAATCCTTGTGACAAGAAGAGCATGGGAAGAAGGAGCAGTGGTCTCAGAAACATTTGTTGCGTGCATTTTGCAACAGGTTTTTATACTTACCTGAGCTGATTATGTAATATTTTTAACTCATGGCAAGCTCATCCTTGTGGTCCTTCTCATTGACTACTTAGGTTGTTCTGTGGCCCCTATCTCCTTCTATGGGGAGAAAGAAGAACAGCATGAAGATTTTGAAGTATCTAGGGGTATATTCAGCCAGGAGTCACCTTAAGTTAGATTTTGGAGCTTCTGCCTCTCTTTAGTGAAGTAGAGTTGTGACAGGAAACGGTGCCCAGAAATCAAGTGCGAGAGGAGACTTGTCAAACTGTGCCCCGTGAGATGAGAGATGGGGTGCACTGCTTTTACCCTCACGGACAGTGTGAACGGAGGTTCTAAGCGCTCTTCTACATACGATTATCAAATTCTGGAACTTGGTTCTGTGCAAATGAAGCGTTATATAACAGAGTCACATTATTAATATGACATTTTTGGAAAGTATCTACAAATTGCAGATTTAGCACAACTAACACTTCACACAGCTTAATTTAAGCAGCTGAACTTGTATGATTCAAACTCTAAAAACTATTTTATGTTCAGGGGAAGCTCTTCCTGTGTGTCTGTACTTTAATCTTGTCATCTTTAATCATTTTGTTGTTGTTGTTAATATATGTGACTTAGATATTCAATATTGGCTTAATATAAAAAGTTACTACAAATTTAAGTATAAATTTTAACTCTTAACAATGTCTTCCTCCTGCAACTGCAATTTAAGCATGAGCAATTTGTGGAAAAAATCACTTAAGTTTCCCTGAAAGTGATTTTAATGCTCCAGTTGCTGGGTGGAGGGGCGGAATCGGTTTGGCTTAAGTCATTCGCCGAGTGTTTTGATAGCAAAGGTCACTGGAAGCATTTTCACTTGAGCAGAATTTGGAGCTCGTCTTTGCTAGACCTCCTTAGGAAGCCATTTGTTAAGCCTCACTGCCTATTGAATAGGATTTTAGTGAATGGTTAGATTGCTTTATATGTGAACTATGGCTTTTTTTATGACCTGTTTAGAACTAATTAACGTGGCGTGCTTGCTGGAAGCAAGTTGTGAGTTTTGACTTTGAATAACATCAACAACTTCAGAAGGAGCTAAATTGACTTCTATTAAACTTTAGTCTACTTCAGAAAAAAATGTCAGAAGTGTAAAATCAGCTCCCTCAAGTTTTTGACTTTTCTCTGCCCTTTCATTCACGTTTTTTCCCTCAGTGGCAGTCAGCCAGAGTAAAATACCCTGTTGCATTCAGCCATGGAACCAATGTGAAGGGGCAGAGGCATATACAGTGCTGTCCAGAGTAAAATTCTCATTCATATCTAAGGCCAAAAGACCGAAATTGTAAACTGGATGTTACATAAACCGTCCACACTTCTGTATAACTGACATAGATGTGATTTCAGTAAAAAGGAATTACAAAGAAAATGGTATGAGCTACCCACATTTGTTCCGAAGCCATATGTCTGAGAAAATTGCACTGCATTTCTTTAAACTTGTGATTAGAAATGATCCATTTGTGCTGTGAAACAGTTAAATTTGTAAAAGTAGTTGTATAAGTTCTAATAATGAATAAATTGTAAAATTCTAAATAATTTGTTAGGTGAATCATAACAGAGTCTCCTCCCAGAGTCTACTCTCTTTAAGTAGAAAGCTCAGAAGGGTGGAGGAGAAAGTATTGAAAAAATATATTTTATAATATAATAATATGTATATATTTTAGTTATGCTGCTAGTCTGGACACACTGTTCTTTAGTCAAGCAAAGACTTTTATAATGCAGGGGTCTAAGAAGACTTAGTTTGGAGCAAAAAGTACAGGAAATATTTTTACCAAATTTGAAACTGAACTACATCACCTATACTTGTGACTTCTGTGTTGGCTTCTTATTTGTTATACTGATCCATTTTACAAGTCATACATTACATTTTAGGAGCAGTATTTAAAAGGTAAAGGTAAAAAAACCTTCAGTTTTGTTAAAAATGTTATTGTTTCTTTTTGAGCAGTCCTCTGCCTGCTGAAAACCTAAGTGCAGTAGAATCAACATAAAGGGCATCTTAACTCTACTTTCGCCTCTGTCAGTGCCTGTTAAGGATGTGTAATTAAGAAAAGAGCTGTTGCTGAGCTCTCTTGCTGTACTAAATATTGAAGAGTCAGTTCTCATTGCTAGGATTAGGGGCAAACTCGGCCTTTTAAATATTTAAATAAACCTTTTAAATATTGTTCTGAAAAGAAATGAACAGAGCTTTGGAAAAAGTAAAGCTATTTTTCCCTAGTGTTGAGGCTTAATTTTAACTTAATATGCAGCACCTTGGATCAATCTTCTGCTCCTATATGTAAAGCTCCCAAGTCTTGATGCCATGGCGTTTACCTGTGAATTCTCTTCTGGATAAAATTCATTTTAAAGCATTTATTTTTAAGATGTGATGAAGGGTCACAGTTTAATTGCACTTGTCAAATCTGAAATGGCAAGTAAAAGATACTTGGAGTACAAATGTCTACATCTCGAAGATTTAAGAGCCCTCCGGTGGCTAAGTATGTCTTTCATTTGTGCAGATGAAAACACTGTGGATTACTGATTTATAGGTGTGGGGCTAAATAAATGTAAAATATTTTCCTAAAGTTCATTTCTGGACCTTACAATACACTAGAGCATTAACTAAATAGGGTAGAAGGAGAAGGTGGCAGTGGTGGTGGTGCAGTGGCAGCGCTGCCCATGGTGTGGTCTTCATTCTGAGCTTTCCCAACAGAGGTAGCATTTACCCAAAGCCCCCCAGTTTCCTGACTCTTAAAATCGTGGCTGGCACGTGTTGTGTCCTCGCTGCCACGCGAGCATCATGGTACCTCCCCTAATTGTCAGATCCCTGCGCTGCCAGAGGAGCTGGGGGTTACTGAGTGATCCCACTTCCCTGGGTGGCGCGGGGAGAGGTTCCCACTTCTTCTCCTTAAAATCCTGGACCATACGAAAACTCTACTTGCTTGAAGTTCCCGGCAGTTTTCTTGTTAGTCTTTTATCTCTCAGCCCTCATCTTGGGCAGTTTTACTGGGCCCTTTACTTTGGTGTAAGTGGGGGCTGGGGTCTTTTGTGTCTTTTAGGAACTTCTCTATACTGGAGATGGACAGGACAGACAGCTGGCTTATTGCTCGTGTGTTCTTTAGCAGGCAGATGGAGCAAAAAGCATGTCAGTCTTTTTGGCACTAATTCAGCCACACTTGCCCTCTGCACAAAGGACTTTTGTATTTTCCATTGCACTAAGGATCCTTGTATAGCAAAACAAATCATGACAGGAAAATTAAGTATATGGGGCATTTGTACCCCTTGTGACTCCTCACTAATGTAATCCTTCTGTTCAGTTTGTGATAGATTTCATGTTGAAGCTTTGTTCTCTCCCGGTGAATATTGCGAGGCCTCATCTTGCATCGTATAAGAAAACATAAGATCTGGAAGCCCAGAGGTCTGGAAGATCATGCTTCTTCCTGATACCTGCTGGGGATTAATGTACTTTTTAATATCTATGAACAAAACCATGCAAAGTATTCGAGAATTTAGAAACAAGGTCAGTGGAGGAAATTACTTACACGACCACTCATATATAATAAAAGGAGCTCATTCTTCTTAGATAACAGTCTCAGATTTGGGTTACCCCAAGAAAATAAAAGCTTTAAAAAGCTGTGGGGTATCTTTCTCTGGCTTCTGCTATGTTTTAGACTCTCAAGACTAGTATCCTCAGGCTGACAAGGTAAACCTAAGATAACAGCATACCTTGAGGAAGTTGGGGCTTTTAACTTACTCTTCTGTATATTTGCTTATCTTTTAATATCTAAGATTGTGTTGTAGATTTACAAGAAGTAAGTCAGTGTACTTGGATTTCTGTAAGGGAAAAAAAAAATGAGAGGCGATGCAGTTCCAGTGTACTGTGAGCTGTATAAAACAGACATTGGAAGGCTGTTTGTTCAGCAAGATGAGCATTTTGGCTGCTGCTCTTGGATCCATGTGGTGTTAGAAGCCCTTAGCGGCCACTGACTACTGCACCTTGCTGAAAGCCTTTGCTTTAGAGCATGATCCCTGCGCGGGGCAGGGGATGCATCCAGGGCCACTTTCCCAGGCTGTTAGGGTACTGCTTCCTGAAGAAATGGCTTGCTTTGAAGTTTCTCAGGAGCGGATGAATAAGAAATCCAGAAACAAAGGCCTGTCCTTTTGCATGTTAACTACAGTTTTGTCTCCCTGACCATATCTAAATGAAGGCCCTGAAGGGTAGTTCTTTAACCTTTACCTGGCAAGCCAAGATCTGTCTCTTCAGACAAACTGAACTGGGCAGTTTGTTTGGTTTTCTTCCCATTTAGTTTTGAATTTCTCTTCAGAAGAAAACTGGTGTCTAAAAACTTGTTTATACTTGAGCATAAAATTTGTACTTAAATATAAGATACTGTCCTTTATCTAGGCACCTCTTATTGCAAAAGTTAATACAATAGTAATTTTGCCTTTCACTTGGATTTCAGACTTGAGTTCTGGACCTGTGTGCTTTAGGGATGAAGTTATGAGACTGCTGCAGAGAAACTCTGTATGTTTTCTGTCCAACTTGTAGTAAGAAGTACAATAAAAGCATATTGTTCAAATACACCAAACTGTTAAGGAGTTTCAGTACAGTGTATTTATGTGTTTAAATAGGCTTTAATGTAGAATTAAAGAGGGTACAGGTGCCTTGTTCCTACTAGTCTGCATTTTCATCACTGCAGAAAATTTCAAATATATTTTACTTAATCAGTGAACTATTCTTGCAGTACAGCTTATCTGAGGTTTTTGGACTAAACCAACATATTTTTTTTAGTAAATAATTGAAATATGCACACACATTCTGCTTATTACTTCTGTCACTGAGATATAAAAAGCATATGTAGAACACCCCAATATTTGTTAAAGTTGTTTAATGTTTTCAGTTGCATTTAAGAACGTGTTCTTCTATCTCAGACTAACACTAGACAATGTTTTCATGTAGTTCTTGTTTTTGTTGCTCTTGTGTTCCTATTATTCACCCATTTTTTTCTGAGGCGGAATAATTGTGAGCATCTTTTAATAACAATATTATTATTAGCATTTATTTTTTGTGAGGGCTACCTGTAGCCTCAGGCGTTGTGTATGAATCTGTCCTTACATATGGGCCTAGCAGAAGGACTCTGTGTGTGGTTATCTGGGGAGGGACGATGCCACTCTCAGCTGCCGGGCGCTCCTCTGTGCTTCTGGTAGTCCGTTCAGCTGGCCAGGCTGTTGCTGCTCTTCAGGAGGCTCCCGGGGATGGAGAAGAGCACATGTGTGGGTCATTGGCCTCTGCTTTGCTCAGAAGCCCGTATCTGTTTTAGCTGGACCGCTGCACACGTGGGAGTTTAGACTTGTGCCAGGCAGAGCAGCTTTTGCAGCGTGAGTGAGCAGATGTGAAGGAAGTGGCCTTCTCTCATTAAATCCTCAGTAAAGTGACCTGCTCTCAAGTTGAAAGACATAAGCTAAGTAGCTATGAGTTGCCCTTTCTAATATTGAAATCAAACCCTGCCACTGAACAACAAAAACTGCTCTAGTTTTGAGAGTGAAGCATGCCATGGCTAAATCAAATCTACAGATTAAATTGGCCTTTTAATGTCACACTTTCGTGTATGCATCAAATGTAATGCATAGTCAAATCCTGAAGGGAACTTAAAAGGAGGTTTTGTTTTCTTGAGCAGCCCTGCCTCAGGGAATTGAAGGACGAATGTTCTTTTAAGATAGTCTTAATCAAACCCGGCTTTGAGTAGCTTTGATCTGCCTGGTGCAAGAATGCTGTCTGATACTATATTTTTATCAAGAAATTTTGCAAGATTTGGAAGTTGAACTCAGCTAGCTGTAAAGACATCCCAACTTTTTCTACAAATGGCATCAGTATTTCTACATTGAATCTCACTACTATTTCTTATAGTCATTTTTCTGTATTTGTTTCCCTGCTAACAGGAGTGTGGATGATGTATTTGCTGACAAAGTAAGAGGTGGCTGTTTTTAACCTTGCTGGAACTACCTACTTTGAAGAAGTTAAAGTTTGTATTATGGACAGTTGTTTCCTCAGAAATTACTAATACTTGCTGTGCTATGATCCTTTAAGAACAGCAGGGAGGAAGCAGGGAAGCATCTAGCTGGTGGATCAAAAATAAATTTGCTTAATTTTTCTTTGTATCTTTGATTGTGTGGTGTCAACAGACTCAAATAGAGTAATTTTGTTAAGGTGTGTGGGGTTTTGGCTTTTTATGTCTGATGTCCTAATCTGTGATTACAGTCTCTTATCTCCTTCTTCCAAAGGACTTTCCAGGAGAATGGTAGACGCTGGCTTTAGAGTTGCTTGGCAGATGAAAAGCATACCTTGTTTTGGCCTTCACTTTTATGTGGAGTTTCCCATTTACTGGTTTTGAAGTTATTGTAGGTACGATGCTGCTCCTGAGTATTGTGAGCTGCTTCTAACGCCTTGCGGCAGGTTGGCACTGGGCACGGAGGTACTGTGGCGAATTCCGCACGCTGCGGATTTGTTGTGCTCTCCGTCAGGAGTGTAGAGCCTGGAGAGGGGTAAGGATCTTTAAAAATATAATGATTATAGAAATGGCAATCAAAAAGAATAAGAAATTAGATTAACAACAGAGGAAACAAATGACCCCATATTACAGATAGATAGTCACTAGTTTCTTGCCTTAGTATAAATGATTAAGAATGAAGTATGTGATCCGTTTTAGGTCAAGTTTAGGCACTTCCCTTAGATGTGCACAGGGAACTCTTCTATGGCCTGATCCAAACGTGGTGTTTCGCACTAAACATTCGCCACGTTAACTTGTATTTGGGTTAATAGTCTAGCTAGTGATAGCTCGTATCACTTTCCTCACCACTTTTCTGTTTTAAGTGGTGTGGCAGTAACAAATATTGTAACTGCAATTTTAAGAGGCAGAGGCTGAAAAACCTGCTGTCTGGGGTCTCAGAAATAATTGGTAACTTCTAAACAACACATAACCACTGAAACCTTGTTAGTTAGTTGGAATTTCAGTTCAGGCCTCTTTTAGGAGAATGCTTTTAGGTAAACACAGAATCACAAGTGGAATCTGGTTTGTGGTGAACTGCTTTTTCTAGGTTTTTCTGATTCCTGTATCCCATCTTGAGGGTCTGGATCTTTGATGGACTAGATCTCTAATGAGCAATTCCTTAAGCAAAGACATTTTGAAAATTGATTATAATTATTTTAAGCTTTTTACCAAGACTATTCTTAATTCATTTTGTTTACCTAAAAATCAAGGTGAAAAAAGCACTTGAGCTGGGGTATTTGGTAAATGGAAGACAAAATACAAATTTGAAGAATAGTTTTTATTGGTGTTAAATCCAGTTGTGACACTCTAGAAATGGTTGATAATATCAAGGACAGAGAAGTTAGTAGTACACAGATCAGCTAACTCCCTGGATACAGTGTCAGAACAGAAATCAGAACTACTTATGTTCATGGTTTGAGTAAATCCTAATTTGGTATTTACTCATACTTTTGAATAAATTTTGAATAAATATTTGATACTCTGGGTTAAGAGAGACTGATTCAATTTCTGTGAATGTTTTGCAAGAAGTCTACAAAGCACTGTATGCCCAAAGTTGTATTTCTGAGGAACTCTACACCAGTGGTCTAACTAGAAATGTCTTTCTGAATAACTATGTACAGATATTCCTGATTTAAATTGTTTATGTTAACAAAAAAACTTGTCGATATTACGACTACAGTACTTTCTGAGCAAAGTAAATCGGACTCAGAAAGGTAGCTTTTGCCAATATAATAAAGACTTTTATCAGTATTAATATAACTATATCAAATTCTGGTTGAAGAGTAGCCTAAATAATAGTTTCCTTTGGGTAAGGGGCCTTTCTGTGACACAGGAGGTAGAAAAGGTGTGGAGCGCGGTATTCCTCCGGGATGGGACGGAGCAGGGCACATTAGGCCACACTCCTTCGCTGAGGGGAAGTGGGAACATACTTTGTGTGTTCTGGGAAGACAAACCCTCTGATCCAATTAAAACATCATTCTGTAGGTCTGGTGATGGTTCTGCATGAGGTGAGTTTGGAGAAAGAGCAGGTCTGACTTTCAAAACCCCTGTCTTCCTGGGGGACGATCCCATTGAGGGAAAAGGCCTCCCAGCGTCAGGACTGCTTCTCTCTCCCTGTCCCTGCTTATCCTCCTTTGCTGGTTTGAAGACTCTAGTAACATTCGCTCTGGCTGAAAACGTTTTATTTCTAATGCTGCTAGATCTCTGCAGGCCAAATGGTAACTCCTTCGCGTTGTACTGAAAGGGTGAAGAGTTGCAGTTTGACTAATGAGAGCACAGTGTTGTTGGAGGGCCGTCCTGGTTACCCGTGGAAATGACGTGAGCTCTCGAGCTGGAGAGTCTGGGCTGATGTACCAACAAGTCTGGTAACTGATAAGGTTACGTGTCCATGCCAGGAGGAGAGCCTGGCGTGGTATTTAGCTAGTGCAGAAGAGCATGTGTTTTGTAGACCAAAATAATTAAACATTTTTGGACTCGATAGCTCCATTTTAAACAGTGATGACCAGTGTCTCCTAATTTAGATGACATGCAGGAATGAGAGGGTAGAATGAAGGTTGATACTTACATTTAGATCCTGAAATTCAGGCTGCTATCTGACCTCTCGTTTTTTGCCGGGGCAGGAGGGGAGGGGGAAGGGTGAGAGTTTCTGTAAAAATGACACTGAATTCTCTACAGAGCTTCCCTCATCTCAGCTAATACTTGTCAACCACTGTCTGTGATAATTCTCTTGATATAAATGGAAGTTCATGTTTAACTTGGTATGTCCATTTCTGCATTTAGATATACTTGTCTGTATATTAACTAAGTCGTGCTGCTCACAGGGAAATTAAGATTTAGCAGGATAAAAGATAATTCTGAAATTTAATTAATTTGGAATGGGGTTTTGATCTTCATGTGATGGTACTTGTTGGCAATTGGTGTTGATCACAACCAGATTTTGGCTGAGAGCGCTAAATTACATGGTGCATTTGGGGAAGTTGTTCAAAGACAGAGTTGTTTTATTGCAGAATTATATATGTAATGCATATTGCCTTTTCCATCCCTCCAGGCATCATCTTGGTTTGGGAGACCCATGCCATGTAACCATTCAGTCTTTCCATATGTGTTCTTTAAAGTGGTACTTTTGAGTGTCTTTTTACAGCCATTTAAGGCTAAGAGCATCAGTGCATCTCCTGTAGCACTGATGTAGCTAGCAGTCTCCTAATGCTTGAATTCAACTTCTTAAAAGGCAATTGGAGTGGAGAGCTGCATATTCATCACAGAAAATAGCTGTGAATCAGCTTCCTAAAGAATGTTATAAACTCCAAAAGTGTTTATACTTTAGTCACAAGTTTTAAAAAACGGTGCAGAAAACAAACTCTGTGCTTTCTAGCAGTTGCACCCACAGTGCACAAGCAAATCCTGTTGTCCTTCTAGCACTGGAATGGATAACAAGTTGAAATCATTCAAAACAATGAGTTCACTCAAAATTCCATTACTCAGACTCTTTCAAAAATACGACTATGTCCCACCACACAGAACAAGTGCAGTTGACTAAATTTTACAAGGATTGTGTTCTTTTCAGTGAACCATAGAAGACAGGTGATTAAGCATAACATGCAGTAGCTATTTAAAGTCTGTGTACAGTTATAAGGGGACAATATGCTGTCCCACACATTGTAAACATACCTATCTGGTTAGAGTTTTTTTAACAGCTTTTTTTGAAAATCGAGGTCTAATGTAGATGTAACTGTTCAGTGCCTTTATTCTCCATTTGTATCAATATTACTTGTACAAACAAAATGTGGAAAGCTAGTGAGCCAAATTAAAACGCTGAGGTCCTTTGGGTTTCGTTAAACTTAGTGCTTTATGTAACAGTTGAAGGCTACGACTGCATGTTGTAAGTCTACATAAGATACGTTCACCACCAGTTTGATTCAGTGAGGGATTTAAAAATCCTTTTAAATACATTTACAATACACCTAAATAAACATCTAAAAAAACCATTTCTCAACATAAACTACCATCCCTTGCTCTAGCCCATTTTGTATGTTTGCTTCTTCCTCTTTGGTATATAGAACAACAGGAGGAAGGAGGAGGAAGGGAAGTTGGATGTCTTGGTTGCTTCACAAGTTACAGAATGTCCTTGTAAACTATTCACAGAGGCTCTGCTGTGCAAGATGTATGCAAGCCTTGGTGCTGATGGGAACTGCTGCATCGTCCTTTCTTACGTGTCTAATCCGGAAGGGTGCTGCTTATTCTTGAGCTGTGCATGGGCCCTTGCTTGGGGCTTTAGCAGGAACAGGTTGCTGAATTGCTGCTAGTGGAGTGGACCAAATACCCACTTTGAACACATCATCTTAGATTAACTTAAGTACGAAGTGGCACTTGCATATTAAAACATGCTTTTTTTTTTCCATTAAACTTCTTAACACTTGTAACAAACTACTTATCATTCTATGGAACAGTTTTGCACTTATATTTGGCACACAGGCTTATTGAAATTAAGTAGCTTATAGAAGTAAAGTTTGAAATTCAGTGTCTGTAATGAGGCAGAAGTTGGTGTTATCTGTGGCTTAAGTGGTTCACAGTTTTAGATAATGAGAATAAATAAGAATATTTGATTGAATTTTGTGTATTAATTGTGCTTGTAATGCACTTGCCCTAGTGAAGTTAAAGTGTGTTTAAATAAAGTTGTTCCAGGTCCAGCTCAGTCGTGGCATTAATTCCTATTACTCTACTATGCAGACCCACAATAAACCCTGTCAATCTGCCCTGATTGGGAGGTACAGGAAGGGGAGAGATGCAAGGCTCTTAGCATATCTTTCCAGCTCTGTTTCAGATATTTATTGAGCCAGCTAACAGTTACAAAATTCCTAGAAAAGAGAGGGATTGGTTCCTTTTGTTACTTGATTCCTCTGGTGCTGTTATGCAATGTTAGGTCACACCAGAGAGGGTCAAAAAGTGGCCTTTTATGTACTACTGGCTATGCTGAGTGTTTAATGCAATATATTGAATTTTAAAACAAGTAAAAACTTAAAGGGTCTTTTAATCCTAAAATTTTTGTTAGCACATGCTATGTCTGTTTTCATTTCTTCTTGAAGGTGGTGTATTCTTGACATTACTTTTTCTCTTATAAAGGACTAAACATCAGTAGTAAAAATAGTGGAAAACTTCTGGCAATAGGGTTAAACAGGTCAAAAGATTGAAGAATCTCAGCAATCTCTTACTCTCATTAAATACTATGTCAATATGACTTGATGCTGTGACTTACCTTTCGTGTTTTCAGTTTTTTGACAGCATAGCGTAACATCCACTCTTAAACTTATATGTTGTGAACCTGTTTCATAGATACCTAGTTATCTAGTTAAGCAGAAACTTTATTTTTCAATTGTTTTGTCTTATTTTAATGAAAAAAGAACCAACATTCTTGTAGTCTGCCTCCCTTTGTAGGAAGGATCTCTCTTAATGTTATCGCAGGGGAATAATATGAAAATATGCACCATATGAAGAAAGAGAAGATGCAGTAGTTTTTCATGTGTAGCTTGCTGCTAAAATATGCGCAGCTCTTTGATTAGCACTTTTATGACTTAATATTAGTAGATATGAGCAACAGAGTGGTTCTATCTGGTAACCTGGAAAATCCATGTTGTTCTAATTCTGAAATAAAGGCTACCAGGTAAATTTTCAGCCTTCATAAGGTTGAAAAGCAAAATGGGTATTTTGAAGGTATTGATGGCTCAAAAAACTTAATTTCTGTTTTTGTTTGGAGTCCAGTAGTTCCTAATCCATTTTTGTTCTGAAAATGTATTTATGTATATTAGGAATAATGTTCACCTTGCCAACATGAAGTATCAGCTGTGGTTCCTATAGACATGCCTATATCCCTTCATATACTTGCTCAGTGTAGTTCACCCAGGGTGATCTCCAGGACTCTGTGGATTGCATATTGAGCCTTTTAAGTCAGATAATAAACTGAAAAGTCTACATATAAAAAACATTTCACGTTAACATTGTTTTGATGACTTCCCCTTTTTTTGCCCAAATATCAGCCTTAATTGGTGGTTTTTATGTTTTATAAAAGGCTTGGCACTAAGATCCATTCAGATTAGGATTTTTGGTTATCAGGAAAGTTCCCCTGTGCCCGTCCTGAATCTGCCTTGTGCTTCCTCCTGCTTAGTGCCCTTCCATCAATGCCTTCCAGCCCAAGATACATCTCTCTGGGCCTGGCTCAGCAGTGTACTAGCCAAGGAGGTTGGATCTTCTCCCATTTTGCTGCTATTCAAATTGTAAGCAGCCCTTCTTTCCTTAGGAATAATAGATTCTGACTGAATGTGTAACAAAACATACAAAAAAAGTACAGCAAAAAAAAAGAGTTGAGGACAGGGAAGAAGATGGACTGTTGAAAATAGGATTGTTTTGAGGTTGTTTGGAAGGTGCAGATTCTGTAATTTGCTGTTGTACAGGTAGATATTTACATACACTTCACTGAAAAAATTCTTGCTACTCATTCTTTATTAATAAAAAGTATCACAGAATGGTTGAGGTTGGAAGGGACTGCTATAGATCATCTCAAGCAGGGACATCTAGAGCACATTGCACAGGAGACTAGACTTCAAGCTTGTCAAATCTTGAATTAAATAAACTTTTAAAAAATGTTGTTTTAGGGTGTCCTAAAGTATCTACTTTTAAGTTGCTGCAGAAAGTATCCTAGGAAACTAGCATGTGCATTTAGTGACTATGAGCTGGAGTTTCTTGGTGACTATAGTCATTCTTGGTGAGCTGGAGTTTCTTCTGGAGCTGTGTGAAGAGCGGAGCTCTCCAACCGATGCTTTTTGCACTTCTTGTGTTGGGAAGGTTACTGAGGGATAAACTTGCAGCAAGAAATAACATATTGGGATATAATTTAACTGACAGTTAGAGATTTAGTACTTCTTTCGCTGACCCCTTTCTGCATGTCTGTTTTCTGGCAACCTAATGAAGTGTGGACTCCTGTATAGCAAAGAGAAGGGCAGGAATAAATTATATTAAATTATTAGGAATCTCCAACTGTGAAGTCCTTTCTATTCCTTCAAAAAAAAAAGATAAATTTGAAGATTTGTTTTTTCAAAAATACTGTTTTTCAAGAAGACCTGCCAATGGGATATATTCATAAAATTTCTCTGTAGTGAAAAAGAGCTCTGGTAGCACAACATAATCTTCTAAGCATGTGTCTGAGGTGCCTCTGTTCTTGCATTACCAGCTTCAAAGCCATTTCTTAGCCACAGAAACAACTTGGCAACATATTGTCAAGGCGTCTTTATGCTTATCACCTTATCTTCCACAAGCTGTTCTAGACATGATAGATTAGATTAAAACTAAAATATCTCCTACATCACTTGTCAGATAGCTTTTTGGTAAACAGTATTTTAAAGCTTCAAATGACATACGCCTTATCCTTACAATAAATCATGAACAAAGTTTAGATTATGCAGCACAAGCAATTTGTTGGGAGGAGGGGAAGATGATTTACCTGTTGGGATCCAGAGTCACAGAATTGCAGAAGTACTCCCATGCTGCTTATACAGTGAAGGAAAAGTTGCCATGTTTGTGCCAGCTTTGGATTGTTTTTTGTTAGTCAACAGCTTACGTGAATGTAATGACCTTAAATGTTTTGTGGCCTTTTTTTTTCCCCTAATTTGGTTTGGTTGCAGGTGGCATTCACTGTTTAAAATTCTTCTTTAAAAAAAATCTGATTCCTGTGTGTTCAGCTGTTTCCAACCATAACTAATTGATAAGGACACTAACACTAATTGATAAGAAATTTGTCTGTCCTTGCCATGTTTAGACTGTTCCATATATATTTTCATGCCTTTCTCTCTCCTCAGCCTCTGTACAGGTGCCGCCAACTGAGCCAAGGCACAGGTTTCTGTCTGTGCTGAGGTATTCGGTGGTCTTGGGAACTTCTCTCTCTCGTGCTGGACATTTTCATTGCGTGCTCAGAAAATTATTTCTTCCTTTGATACTTTTTTTTTTTAATATTTAACTTTTTTCTTTCTAAATTTGTCACTGATAGTCTGGATATTTTAATACCAAATGATTCTTACCTTTGTGACTAATTTGGTGATGAGCCTGTTTCACTTCTGGTTATGTGAGCTAGCAGTGTGAAAGCTTAACCGCTAGGAACAGTGCACTCAGCAACACAAGTCTTGCTGTTTTGTGTGGTGACTGTCTTGTTCTCACATGGGAAATTGTTTTATTTTTCCTACAGAATATAATTAAAGAACAGGAGCATAAGGTGTGTAGCTTTATGATTTATCTGACTTAAATGCAAAACTGTAGTAGCAAAATTTGGGATGCTTTTGTAGGCTTTACAGGAATAGTTTGTACATATGATGTACCTGTGTTTTAACTGTCACTTAGACATGTAAAATAAGAACAGTTTTTGTGGCAATTATGAATTGTCTTATATTTTATTATTCAAGGTAAGCTAAAAATTTGAATATCAGCGTTATGTTTCAGTTTGTTTCTATGATCTACATACTGCCCCCCACAAAAGTTTTTGTAGAGACTAAAGAAACATAAAATAGGCAAATTGAAGGAAATTAGGAGGGTCACCCTGAGCATGGGACTCTGCAGTCAAAGAATGTTGGAATGGCAAAGGTCCTTTCGTACCTGTATGAAAATGCAGATTTCCCCGTAGCAGCCAGGTGGGTTTTGGTCCGCTTAGCCAAATTTCTTAGCTTTTCTTAGCATTCTTTCTTAGGATTTCTTCTGAAAGCATTTTTGATTTTATTTAATGTCCTTTCTCCTCTCTCCTATCCCCTCTCTGAATTTGTTCCTGCTCTGTGGATGTAAAATACTTAACTGTTATTGACTTGTTTTTAGATCTTAATAAGAACACTTTTATAAAATGCTTAGTTACTGTTGCAAGTACTTGAAAGATATCTTTGTTCATTCCATGCAAACTGAAAGGCTGGAAGGGGACCCAAAGTAGAACTGGCCTGATCTTTTTTTTTCCCTTTTCTCTCAATTTCATCCAGAGTAAGTCCTGGGAAATAACAACTTTGATTTTAACTGCAGCATTTTTATTTCTTCCCTGCTTTGACATTAAAGATGGAAAGTACCTCTGCAGAGCTTCCCAGTATTTACATAGGGATCAACAGAGTTAAGGGAAGTCACTATCAAAGAACCTAGTTTTTCTGGACTGTAGGTAGGAAGAGTAAACCAAATGCATATATATAATATATATATATATATACACACAAATTCACTATACATGTATTATAATTGACTAATAATGAGCAGTGCAAACGGGATATAAATTGCATGATTTTTCCAGTGATGTGACTGTACGCAGCTGTGTGGCATTTAAAGATGAAAACAAAATATAAATCGGGAGGAAGAAGAGTGATAGAAGTCAACAGTAAGGGTGCACTGTGGGTTTTCTTTTTAATTATCTTTTATTTAAGAGGAACGCGCTTGCTCCTCTGGACTTGGAAGCAAAGTTTTCAAGGAAGATTTGGAACATCTGGGCAAAGGTTCCATGCCAAACTCTTCAAGACCTTATATAAAGAATTAAGGTCATAAATATGATCTTACTGTCTTAAAAGTATGGTCACTAGATAAGTGATTATTAGGCAAAATACACATTTATTGCCTATTTGTGAGCAAGAGGCTTTCTGCTGACTTTCTGTCAACAGAAAGTCCTTATTTATTTGACCCATCAAAATGGTTGTATATTACTTGTTTAGTAATATGCCTTTGGTGTATAACAAATGTCAAGATTCAAATCTGAATAATATTAAAGATAATTGCCTTGAAGTTGTATTAAAGTGTGATTTCCTCCTCCTCCCTCCCCCTCCCTTTTTGCTGATATATTGTTAGTATTTTAAAAAGTTTAAATAAGTATGATGAAAGCTAGCAGGCTACTTCAGTTACAGTTGGATGTCTCAGTGAGTGCTACTGAGAAAAATATAACTGATTCTTGTTACAGCACCACTGCAAATATATCTGACAAATATAACTGATTCTTGTTACAGCACCACTGCAAGTGCTAGGCTTTTTTTTCTTACATAGTTTTCCCTAAATATTTTTTTTGTATTTAATGTATTTATGTATTATGTATTTATGTATTTCACTTGAATCTCACTGTGCTATAGAATGTAGCACAGAAGTGAGTTGCAGAAGTTCAGACCTAAAAGCTGTGATTGCTGGAGCTGGTGATGGAGCTTTCCATTCAGGTGCTGCCATACACTGTGATCATATAAATACATAAATATATAAATACATATATATATAAATATATACACGTGCACACAGTAACATCTTCCCCAGTCAAACCTTCTCATGCCCACAAGGTCACAATAAAATTATCCAGAGTGATTTCATATCCTTTTTGCTCATAAATATAATTTGAAGGGTTGGGTGCTGTCTTACTTGGTTTGCTGTCTAAAACTTGGATTCCACAGAAGCCATAGACACACTTGGCCCTTTTTTCTGGACAGAGTGACAAGTTTGTACAACTTCAGTATCCCAGTCACTTCCTTTCTGAACAGATTGCTAAAGTCGCGTGGAGCAGGCAGCTGGGGATCTTGTGAGGAAAACCATTCTGCCCTGCAGCTGAGCAGCAACCTGCTGCATCTCAGGAGATGCCCAAAACGTGGTGAGAGCCGTTCTGAGAGCGACCACGCTCGACACTGTCCCCGTGGTGATGCTGAAACTCGGCAGAATGAGTGCTGTAGAGCAGCGTTGAGTCTGCCCACGTGGGAAATCCCTAGGAATTTGCTTTGTGTCAGCATCTGTGAGCGGGTTTGTTTTCTCTGAGCTGTCCGACTTGCGGTGCGCAACCCATGTGTGTGTGGTGCGGCAAGCGGAACTGCAGAGATAGGAGGACACCCTCCACAGTATGGAAGTGCTGCGTAGCACAGGGAATAGAAAGTATCTGAAGTTCTGGTAGGCCAAATCTAATAACACAGGAAATGAGCCCTGCAAAAGTTTTAGGAACAACTTGCAAAAAGAATGAAACCTGCTAATCTTTTTTATTTTCTTTGTTTTGAATTTATCATCTTTCAAATATCAGAGCCAGGCAGGTTGCTGTAGTGTGCAGAAACTGATTAATGAATAGAAGCAGCCCTTGAAGAAAATGAGGTTCACGGGAGGAAAAGAAAAAAACAATACTTTTTTGCGAAGGAGGTTGGAGAAGGCCATTTATGTGCATCTCTTCTCCCTTGCAAAAAAAGAAAATATTAAAAATATAAAATATTAAAGCAATTTGAGGAGAGGAGAAGGATGGGGCAAATGAGCAAATATAAAAAGTAGAAATAGCAGGCTGCCAGGTGAGACATTGTCGTCTCGCACGTCATGAAAACGGACTGCGTGGGCTGCGGCTGCAGCACATGCTGTGCTGTCCCATGCTGCGCCAGGCTGGGACGAGCGCCGCGGGCTGCGGGGCACTGGGAGCCTCGCACTCCCTGCTGGAGCTGCTGCCTCCTGTGCAAGGGCCGCAGAGCAGGTGCGCAGGGGGCACACGGCTCATGAACTTCAAACAAGGACTTTTGTTGAAGGCTCTTAAAACCTAATGCATGGTAAGATAAGAAAGGAAAGTCTCGGGGTGGAGAGAGGATGCATCCTCTCAACTGATGGAAAGTTGGATGGGAGCAGTCATTACAAATTATGATACCAAAGCAGAGAACTTGTCCTGTTATATAGAGTAGCATCTGATTTGTGAATTCAAATATGAGCACCAAAACAAAAGGTAATTCGTCTGCTCTTTCAGAGACACTAAAATCTAACATAGTAGATCACATATTTCCCAACAAGACCTTTTTTGTACTAAAGAAAGGTGAGCTAACTGCTGTAGCAATTAATCAAGAAATAAATATAAGTGTGGTAGCTATATCCAAACATGTTTTATCTCATTGAAAACTAGTACTGTTTTAAGCGAGGCCTATCTCAGAAGAGGAATCATTGTTTCAAAGAGGTAGAATGACAATCTGAAAATTGGAATTGGCATGTAGGGAACGCAGAATCTGAAAACAGTTGGCCTTAGGCCCAAGCAACACTGAGCTTTCAGCAAAATTATTTGATTTTTTTTCCTCTCAACTTGAAACTAATTATTACTGCACTCTAACAGTTGGTGAGTTGGTGAGATCAAGTATGCAAATCTCTTTTCAAAAACATGAAATCAGCTCGTGCAAGTTGTGCAGCAGTTGCCAGCACAGTGGCTGACAGTCTGCAAGTTTCTGTTAAGAAAAGTCCCGCAAGAGCAGGAAGTTCAAACTGGAGAAGCAGAGGAAACTTGAATGAAATACAGAAGAAATTCTGATAGGTAAACACTTCTCATAGTGTCTTGATGTATGTTTTAAGCATCCTTTTGGGTCAAATACTTCTTTATTACTATGGTTGTGATTGTTTTCCATCTCCCACAATGTCAGTGCATAAATTAAGCCAAGATTGTAATGCAGCATTCAGAAACTAGTTCAGTGTATAACAAATGATCATATTTACCAAATTACCTGAAGGAAAAGGATCATCCGTATTTCATCCTATTGATGAAGACTGTAGCCAGCATAATCTAATTTAATATGAGCATGACGTATAAAAAATGAGGCAGAACAAGAAGGAACAATAAAAGAGGAAAAAAAGGCAATCTAAGAGGCAAGTGGAATGCAGGAGGAGATAGCTGGAAGATAGCAGCTTAACACACTTGCTGCTACCACAGAATTATTTGCCTTGCAAGGTGAGCCAAAAAACAGATTAATTCACTTATTGAATCATTTTTTTTTTCTCTTGAGAATGCATGTAACATTGAAAATGGGAAGAATGGATTTTTAGCAGCTCTTCATCTGAACCAGAGAACTTTGGACTTCAGAGTCCATCTGGTTTCCACTCAAAATTTTCAAGACCGGTAAGAGGTTGTTTATCCTCTTCTTCAAATTTCCCATATTTATTACCTTTTGCACAAGAAATTATTTTTTTCATTTCCTGTAGGCAGCTGCAGGAGTGAACTGAAGGCACTGAAGCGCATGCGCTGTTCTCCTTGAGTACTGCAGGTTGTATTCCAGTCTGGATTTCTTTTTTAAGCTAGTTCCAACCTCTAAGACCAAGTCTCTCTAATGCAGTTAAAAAGAATGCATGTGGCACAGGAGGGAACCTGTCAGCAAATCTGTTAATGTATATTTATCCCCCCCCAAATGATCGACAGGTGCTGAAGTTTATTTTGGACAAATGGTTACTTACTGCATTTTACAAGGAGATTCAAACTTACTCATGCCTTAGATATGCCTATAAAGTGAGTCCCTCTCACCTTCCCTTTATTCACAGTGTGGAGGTGGAGGACATGACCTATTCCCCGTGTGATTTTGGTCTCCTCTCAGTCCTTGGCAGATCTCTGTATGTCCTAATCCAGACACAACACTTGCATACACCCAGCTCTTCCAATCTATGGCTTTTTTTCCTGTGAGATTTTACTTATTAAAGCTTCTTTTGCTGTTAAATATTTTGAGAGGGCTGTGAGCAAACTTTGGGTTTAACTAATCGTTGCTATCCAAATCTTGTCATATATAATTTGCTTTGAAAGAAACATTGCAGCAAATGGAATACTTGGTGGTTGTATCTGAGGACCTGAAGTGCGTGCTCTATTAAAAGATTCCCTTAAATAGACCCTTCTAAATTCCTGTCCTTTTTCATATACATGCTCATATAGTCATGTGTCTTAAACTTTTTTTTTTTTTGAGTATTCAGCACTTATGAAATGGCAAAATTTGCATGTAATCTTTATGCCACTTCTTTTCCCCTCGTTCTTTCTTCTCTACAGGCGTCCTGCTCTCCTGCTTGCATGTGTTTGCCTGTTTGTATGTGCATAGCAAGGCCAAATTTCCCAGCCACTTGTATTTTTCCACCAGACTCCTGTCTCAGTGCAGATGTGTGACATATTTAACAGACAGCTAGTCACATCTGCCATTTTCTGCCATTCTCATCACTGTGTTGTCTTTTGCCTCACAGTGTACTATTCAGCTCTATTTTAAATAAATGTGGTTTATTTTTTCATAGATGTTTATCAGCCTTCACAGGTCTCATCTGTTTTCGTAATGTTTTTTGGATATGAGATTGCAAAGAGGTTTTACATCAATTTTAGAGGGCTTTTTTCTACTTAAACTTTTGGATACTTAAATCTTAACCTGCTTAACTTATTACTTAAGCACAAAATGTCTCATAATACCAAGAACAGCTCCCTGTAACTGCAGCAGATTATTTGGTATCTGTTCACTTTAGGAGCTCTATAAAATTAAGTTGGATGTCTGGAAAATGGAGAAAGAAGGATAAATAACAAGATCTGTGAAATTTGATTTGTATGGCCTGCTTGGCATTAAGAGAAGCTCTGTAGCAAAGACAAGGATCGGATGCAGCTGCATCAGCAAGAGACCATCTTACTGCAACCTTTGTGCCATTCACAACTTCGGAGTTTTACAAGGGAGCTACTAACGTCACATGCAGATCCTCTGCCTTTCCCAGCGGAGGTCATCCTCTCTCCTGAATAATAAATATAGTTTTGGCTGTAAGGGCCAAATAAATTATGGTTTCATGTTACTTTACTTTCATGTGAGCAGTGAGAAGTATTTGACAACCCTAGCTGCTGCCTTTTCACTTTCATTTTCATTCTGTCAGCCTGTATGTGCTTTGTTAGCAGGTCTGGAACCATTGAATCACACACACACAAAAATCATACATCTTGAAGTATTGCTTCTAGTTACTCTGTACACCGCCTAGTACAAAGAGAAACGTTTTGCTAGCAAGCTGTGTGTGTGTTTGCTGAGGGAGAGGAAGAGGAAGGCTTAGGAGTCGGGTAGGCTTTGGGGGTAAGTCTTTATAGCGAGCAAGGTCCTTGTTTTCCTGCCTCTCTGAGCAGGAATCTTGTATTTATGTCTCGCTTTGCTTTCCCCCTCCCCACCTCTCTTTAGATGCATCCTTTGGCCTTGTCCGTGGTTACCCCACTACATCAGACTTCATACATCAGTCACGCTTTTCTGGCCCAGCTTATGCCAGTATTGACTTAATGGAAACTTAACCTGATTCCCTCATCTACTTCCTTTCTCTGACTACAGTTCTTTATTCCCTTCCCTGGAAACTGCTGCTTTTTCTTTTTTTTTTTTTTTTTGTTCTTTTTTTCTCTTTCTTTTTCCCTTCCTGTACCTTCGTCTTCTCTTCCCATGTCTCTACCGAAACTGGACAAAAACTGCATAAAATCAGTCTCCTTCCTGCTACCTTTTCAGCTCCAGGAATAGTCTCCTTATTCCTTTCCTTCTATCCCAGTTTCCCACCTTCTCAGTGTCCCCTTTCTCCCTCTTAAGCCAACTGCTTGCTAGGCCTTTTCTTACCAACTCCTAGTCCGTCTCTTCTCTGTTCCATCCTCTTTGCCCAGATAATTTGGCTTTCTGCTGACCCTATTTGCAGTTCCCACTCCTCTTGCCAAGTAGGTTCAAATTCCTCCCCTGCCAACTTCCTGCAGCTTCCCACTCACCAGATCTGTTACAATCTACTTTCCTTTTCCTTACTCCATTCATGCCCTTTACATTCCAGTCACATTTTCCTTTCAGTGTTGCCTAGGGTAGTTGAAAGCACAGGAGAAGCTGGTTCCTGGGTTGTATTTTCAGTGCTAACCTGAGAAAAGGACTAAAAAAGTGAGGAAAACATATTTTAAAAAGACCAGCTCTATCTTTACAGTCAAGTTTTTTAAAGATAGGATTCTAAAACTTTCTCTAGTTGAGGACCACAGTGATACTGCTCTTCCAGATCATGTAATTACAAAAAAAACATGCACTGTCATTGGAGCAGCGTGTGCCTACTCTGTAGCTGTTTGGATACTCTAGCTTGGAAAATGGAGTGTTGTCATTGGTGAAGTGTGTGGAGGCTTCCCAGGGTTTTGTGATTTTAGCTGGTACAGTCTGAGAATCCTCCTGAGACTTGTTATGGGATATTGCAGATCTCAGAAGTTTACATGGACTGAAACTGAAATAAGGCAAATTCCTTGAAAAAAAAATAGGACTGTTAAATGCAGGTGACAACTCTAACACATAACATCCATAAATGACAGGCAGCTGAAAGCTCAGCTGGTACCCGGGACAGACAGTACTCTGCTTGCTGCCTTGTTTTCTTATCTGCCCTTGGAAGTCATCACACTGGGTCCTGGGTAGAATGGATCTTTGGTCTGAGCCACTACAGATGTTTTTATGCCACTGGTAAATACAAAACCCCCTTCCCACACGCCTTCCAAGGTGTATTATTGGGACAAATTTGGGGGTAAAGATAGCAAAAAGCAAATTCTTAGTGTATAAATTGCACACTGATAAACATCAGGTTCCCTATGCTAAATGCAGATGTGGCAGTATGCTCATGTTGAGATGTTTTTGTAGTTGCTCCCTTGCAGCTCAATCATCAAATCTCATAAAAAGGGCTGTACTGAGACAGACTAAGACTACCCAGTGAGTGTCCTTCCCCGGCTCTCTATAAGGTCTCCTCGTGAACAGGGATGGGTGGGAGCAGGGCCTGCTCGGAACGCGCATTCATTCTTTCTGTCTTCAGGCTCTGCAGCTGTTCCTGCATAGTTTAGGTTTTCTCAGTATGGAGCATTCTGGCCGTGAACTTCCTCCATCATCTCCAAGAGCTCCAATATGGATAGCAGCTCTTTACCACCAAAGCAAAAGATATTCTCTAGATCTCTGAGCTGTTATTTTTCTAGCACAGCCCTTTCAGAACCTAGAAATTCACAGAGCAACTGGTTTCCCTGTAGTCATCAAGAAAGTGGAGGGAACCTCTGATCTGAGTCCTTGCTGCACTGTCCCTGCTCCTGTGTGCAGGTGCAAAGGTTCCCTGCCCAAACACCTGTTCCACTGAAAGCCCCCAGAGACACAAGACTGGCCATTCACACACGCTGAGGGCAGAAGCTTTTATGCTGACTTTGGCCACCTTCAGGCCTGGTACTGTTCTGTCACCTCTCTGAGCCGAGCCCCTTCGGCACCAGCTCCTTGGACACCTGCAAGGAGTAGCTGCTGCCAGGACTGCTCTGCCTTGCAGCTCTCTCCAGTTAGGATCTGTTTGTTGTTCCCCGATATCAGGCTCTTCTTTTTCCCCTTTTTTTCTTTCTGTCTCTACCCCACTTTTCCCCAGTCCTTCTCTACAGATGTGTGCATGTGTGTGTATGTCTTTTGCACCCCGTTTCCAGGGCAAACTGTTAGGTTTTGTTACATCAACCATAAAAGTAGGAAAAATAAGCAAGTTAGTAAGTACTAGCAAATGCTGAGGGAATAGCATGAATAAAAGGAGAAACATCTAATCATGTTAACAGCAAACTGTTCAAATTCAGCAGTCCCTGGCTCCAGGATTTTCTGAATCAAAATGGCTATGGGTGTAAATCCTTCTAACCTTATTTAGGTATTTCTATTCTATGTACCTGCGTGATCCCATGTGCTATCCCAGGTCCCACTGTAACACTTTCTCATCTTCCTTGTGTAAAGGCTTTGCCATTTTATTTTTATCTTGCAGTCTTCTCTCTGTTTTTCACTTGACTTTTTTTGAATTGTGTTTTGCCAGGAGAGAGGGAGATTGAGGGAGATTATAGCAGCAAAACAACAGTAATAACAGCTATTTTGTAAAGTAGTAAATTACCTGAAAAACTGCTTTGTTTGTAACAGATACCAGCTGATAGTCGGTAGGCAACTCATAGTCTACCTGAACTGTCACACTCCTCGCATTTGTTTTGTTTAAGAAGAAAAAATAACACAGTGTTTTTCACTTACACTTCTGTGAATGTGAAACAGCCATTGTGACATGCACTGAAAGCATCTTCAAAGAATTAAGCACTGGTATTTGGATGCTTGCAAAGATTTTCATTTTCTGTGTTAATATGGATGTGTGAAAGTTGATTTTATAACCATTTGTTTTAGAAACTTCTTTAACATAGTTTTGCTTTTTACCAAAAGATCAAATCAATATTTGAAAGGTATTTGATTTTTTTTTTCTGTATACCTGTATTGGAATTACACTTACTTTGCCCGGGTTTGACTATGCCCAGAACTAGTTTAGCATTTGAGTATGCTGATTTTTAGGCTATCTACCTGCACACACATACACTTGTATGTGTACGTACAGTCTTTTTTCCTCATATCTATACTGATACAGATACAATTGTGACTCTTTAAATATCTAATTTCCATAAGTAAGACAGTCATCCTATGACTGAGGTAAACAAGGAAACCTATACCCAGAAGATACCTTGTCTTTTGGTCTTCTAACTTTGATTAGCTGTATAAGAATTGTTCCCCTTTGGACTGTTCTGCATTTTTCTTAAAACTGTACAACAGCAACAACAAAAAAAGCGTTATCTCTTTCCAGCTCTGAAAAAAATGTCTCAATGGCAGTAATTTAAGATTTTATAATATGATACACTTTTTGGCTGGCATTGGATGTGATAACTTGTTTAACAAAAGGTCTTAAAAAAGCTGATGACTTGAGCTTGCCATGTACCAGTTTCTTGCTGTTTTAAATTAGGCATCTCTGTGCAGCTGAAATGGAATAGATTTTGGTTCACTTGGAGAAAAGATGGATCATTTTAAACTGCTTATTGTAGTGACTAGTCAGCTGAATCTGTTTTGTTGTCTTGAAACTTTGCTAATTTATATTTTTTGACATTGCTTATTTGCAGAATTACAGAGGTAAAAGGTTGGAAGGGACCTCTAGAAACCATCTAGTCTGAACCCCCTTCTCCAACAGGGACACCCAGAACACATGGCACAGGGTTTGCAAGATCTCCAGAGAAGGAGACTCCACAACCTCTCTGGGCAGCCTGTTCCAAGGCTCTGAAGGAAGGCAAGGCAGAAGAAGGAAACCAAGAAAAAAATAAGTGGCTCAAACGATCACAAAACGCAGGGAGAGGGCTCTTCCTTCTGCTGAATGCAGATGCGCATTGTTTGATAGCACTGCTGTGCATTTTATTTCTTCCTTTTTGCTTGTCGTTTAATTTGGAGAAACTGATACTCTTTTTCCTCTGTCTTTTGTCTTTTTTTTTCCAATTTTTAATTTTATAATTAATACATGACCTTTTTAGATCCTTCCCAGCTAATATGAGCTTGTGTGACATGGACTACTTGGGCAAAAGGAGTTACAAGGATCCTGTTTGGTCTTGATCATGGAAGGGTTTTGACTTGCAAAAGTTGCAGCCTGCAAGTGGCACTTTGATTTAAACGTTACAGGTCCAGAAAACAGCAGGAAGCTGTTCCTAAAAATAGCTGTAAATATTTCCTTATCTTCTCAAGCATTAATTGACAAAAATCTATGCTGCCCTCATCTGTTCTTTTGCTTTCAGTTCTGAAATATCCCCTTACTGGCTTTTCTTCGTAGCAGCTCAACTCTAAACTCTGAGATTTCTAGCTACAGTTTAACCTAAGAGCCAACACCTGAATCATATTTTAAAATGTGTTAAATATATGCAGCATCTATGTAACACGCTACCCTGGTAAAGATAGGGGGGTTTTGACAGGTTGCTTAACACTTTGCCAAAACTTCGTTTTTCATACCAGAGCTTGTCTTAGTGTATTTCAGTATTAAAAGTTCCTGGCACTTCAGATTTGTAACTGGAGACTCTCGAGCGCTCAAATAAAATTGCAGCGTGAACAGCACGGTTGAGAAGCAAGGCAAGGTGCAACTCGGAGATCCAGTGTGAGGGCTGAGTTACCATAATCAGGACCCAAAGCAACCAAGCTGCAGAAACCAGCCTGGTCCCCAGCCGAGCGAGCAGGGCCAACATGAGGACATGTGAGGAGGGGACACTCCATGCTTGGGATGCTTGTGTGTTTTGTTTGAGCATTTGCCTGGCTATCAAAAAAAGACAACCACCCTTAAACTCTTAAGACCCGAGTGTCTCACATTCATCTTCCCAGTTAGAGGGCACTTAGTTTCTTTGAATATGGCCTCAGTTTCTCCGTTTAATTGAGACCAGCCTTCCTAGTATCTGAGGGATGTTAGGAAGATTATTCTTTAAGTACACAGATGCAGGAAGGGAGAGTGAGAAATTTTGCAGTGTAAAGAAAATTGAGTATCTGCCTGATGGATGAGTTGACCTCAGTGGTGCACCAAATGAGACACAAGTCAGGAGAAAATTCCAGGTGATCAAGTGAAATCTCCCAGTAATGAAATGAATCGGGCACTCGCACTGAAACTGCCCAGTTAGCCTTTATTTTATGATCAGCTGACTTGACTGTGCAATTTCTTTGCTTTAATTCTGTTTTTTTTTTTCCGGATGTAATCTAGACAACATTGTAATTTTAATATTTGGAGTCCACTCTTGTCTCTTCTGCAAGTCTCAGTGATTTTAGATATTGTTTACAGTAAAGTATTACTATGAATGCGCATGTGTAATATGTTCTTGAGTCTGTATCTGCCGATGGCTTTCTACATTCAATTCGTAGATCCTAAAACTTTTCCAGGGATAGTGCAGACCATAGAATCATGGATTCACTTTCATTAAAATATTTTCTAAGGTGCTGTTAGCAGCATTCAACCAAAATTACTCTTGTTAACATTAACAAAATGTTGCTCATAATATAACATTAGAGCAGAAGGTGTAAGTTTAAATGTGTAAGATGCCATAAGAAAATCATTCTTTGAAGCCCATGAATGTGCTTTTTAAAATACAGCGAACATTATAATACTTTCGTATAAGTACAGCATTACTGCACAAGTATAAATACCTGGTCAGAAAAAGGTATAAATACCTTTTTCTTTATAGCATAAATCTTGACAATGTATATGCCTGCTTTTCAACTTCTGTACTCTATTCACATGTCCAAAATGTATCATTCTTACAAGTGCACCTGGCACAGACGGGAGTAAATACACCTATGTCAGTTTGTTTTGGAGGCTCAGTCTCCTGTTCTGTTTGAAGCATAAAGATGTTTTTGGAAAAATGTAGAATTTCTGGATTTTAGTTGTGCTGAGGCTTTATTGTAGGGTTTTTTTTTTTTTTAATCCTTTACTCTTTCAAAACTCTTTTCTCAGTGTTGAAACAACTTTTCTGATACAAACTGCCCCATTACTCTTAGCAAGCAGAACAAAGACTGTCCCTTTATCAGCTGCAGCTACCACCACCATAATTCTTTTACTGCTGATTTAAAATTGCTATTACATCTTCAGAGCTGTAGTGTGAAGGGTTTGTTTTCCTTACAGTGCAGAGCTGCAAAGAATAGTGAAAGATCTGAAGTTTGCAGGAGAGTTTTACTTGAAAAAACGTGCTCAGCACCGCATGCAGAAGAGGCCACTGCTCACCTTGTAACTGCTTGTCACTTCCATTCTGGGGGAAAAAAAAGTTTTTTTTTCTTATCTATTTGCAGAAATTTTCTGAAGTTGGAAAATATTCATTTTTAAGAACAATTTGTAAGGATTTCTGAAATAACACCTTTAATTTCATATATTCCAATACAAAAATTGCCTCCTCTTTACCTTTCCACTGGCTCTTTCACTCTCTGAAGATTAAATTCTAGCTCATTATTTAAAGTTGGCTTTGTAGTACACGGACTTTTTCCTACCATTACCCTCATCTTTTACCTTTTGCTTAAATGTGACTGTTTCAAAGTTGCCGTTACGAAGCTTTTCAAGTGAGGCTTTTTTTATATATTTGACTTAAATGCGGATTTCCGTTAAGTAACTTGGGGCAAGGGGACTGTTACACAAGTACTTCCTCAAAAAGTTGCACCAGGACAGGTCAGGGAGCGGGAACTAAAGGAAAGGTGAAGAATAAAAGGCTGCCAAGGGCATGCACAGCTACCTGTAAGCTGCTGTTTAATACAGGGCACCTACACACCCTCTCCAACAGTGAGTGAAGTAGTTCCAAATGTAGTTGGTTGGTTAAAAGCTGGTACTCTGGGTTTACTGAAATGCTAAATTAGATTTAAAGAGTTTTTTTTTCTTCTTTTCTGATTAGTTAGTTGAGGCTCTGACATAGGTTTTGGCACAGGGGATCTTTGCCTGAAGAAACTTGTGTTTTGCAGTATTTTGCTCTAGCAAGGTGTAGCTCATTGGGAATGTTTCTTGCTCCAAACTCACTTGTTTACATTGCTGAATTTCTACTGAGCTATACGTTAAATTCAGAATTATCGTGATAGTTCACTGTCATTTTGTTACTAAAGCTGTCTTCAGTGCATGAGATCCTAATGATTTAAAAATAAAATAAAATAAAATAAATGCAATTGCCCTTTGTTTGTATTTTAGTATTGTGTATTGGAGATGACCGAAATACGTATTTGAGCATGCATAAATTCTGAGATGAAGCAGCACCAACTGCACCAATGTGAATCTAATTCAGAATGACTATAGGAAACCAAGTGGACCTTTCCATGGATAACTGGCTCATCTTCTCAAATGATTAGCAAGAACCACATTAAACCACCCTGTCACTGAGCCTTTTTTCATCATTCCCATTCATTTGCTCTGCAGGACAAACTGCAAAGCCTCTTGGAAACACCCCCCTGATAGAGTCGTTACTCCGTATGACAGGAGAGGCCACAGACATTTCCCAGCCTGCCTACGGGGCTTCCTGCTTTGCAGGACGGTGGTTTCAGAGTACCCCACGTTAACTTGTACGTGTTGTGGAGGAACAAAAGTGAAAATTAGGTCCCACCTAATTTTTGTTTCTCTGTACCCAGTGGCAAGTTATTATAAACTGAAATACATGTCTGAAAGTTATGTGGTTAGCCTGGTTTAGTTCCCCTGGGCCTGGATACAGCACATGCTCCCTGTGCCTCGAACGTGTGTCTGACCTCACCAGTGCAGAAGTCGGAGAAGGAAACCAAATGCTCTCCAAATCCAGAGTGAATTTAAGCAATTTGTAGTTAGTTGCAGTAGGGAACACTGAAAGCAAACAGAATAAATTTTGGAAAAGAAGAAAACAAGATTAAAGCAGTATTTCTGACTTACAAAGAATCACATTCCTTGATATCTGCCCTGACTGGTTCTTCAGCTGTCCCGCAGCAGATTTTTGTGCTTGTGCCTCTTTGGCAGATGTCACTATACACAGGTATTCCTGGAATCATTGATGCAAAATGTAATAGGGAGGCACTATAGACTTCCTGAAAAGAAATGGTGAGTGGTAATGACAGATCATGAAGAAAATTTTTTTGCATGTGTGGGAAAACTGGAATTATAGTTACTGGTGCTGTGCCTGTGTGGTAGGTCTGGCTGCAAGCTCTCAGGCCCGCTCAGACCAATGGCTTGCCTAAATTAAACCTCTGAACATCTATGTCCTGGTTTTATTCTAGCTAGAAAGCAGCATGTTTGCAATTTGGTCAGGTGTACTAGGTTGGTTAGACCAATGACTATGTAATTTGTCAAAATGAGGAAAACTCATATTACGAAGAACACCTCTTTAGTGATGTAATTTCTAAACAAAACTTTTATCTTAAATTTACATTCATACTTTTACAGCATCATTAAGGGCAAATGACACAAATGTTTTTCTGCATTACATTCATATTAGGATGCTCAAACTTCAAATTTATTGCTTTTTATTGCTTCTCCCACTTTCTTTGTTGTGTTAACGGTGCCTTTGACAGTTTGGGAACTCTTGCAAGCTGGTTAATATATTGATGAAGGATGATGGAGGACCAAAGTGTGGACAAAATAAAGGTTCTGCCTACACTGGCAGTGCTTTTTTCAAGGAGAGGAGAGTGAACGGGGGTCCGTGTGCTCCTTTGTTGCTGATTTCATCTCCTTGAGGCTGTCGATCTGCAGAGGATCTGGAGTAGCAAATTTTCCATGAGGCTAGGTGAATCACAGTAATAGTGGGAGCTTTGCCTCATTCCTGATACCTTAAACAAGGAAGGGTTGCACTGGTGTGCCTCACTCCGTGTTGGCTCCCCTCACACTTTCTGCTGGCTGCATGCAGAATCTCTGCACAGTTAAGGGAACTTCAGACATCTCTTCCCAAATATACTGAAATTAGAATGTTACCCTTTACCATTTACTTGGAGATTACACGTCTAGAATCACCTCGGTAGAAGACAGGTAGCTGTGTTTATAGTAGTTGGATTGGATTGGAAGTCAGGGAATGAAGGGTAGATTTGAAGCAGTGTGGATTCAGTGCGGGGGGATTAGCTTGGCTTGCTGATGCATGTTTTTGACTTTCTGGCTTCTGGGCACAAGTTCAAGTGCAACTTGAACGTCTGCATGCGCTTCCTTCCCAGTGATCGCTGTGTATGTTCTTGCTTAACTGCTATGCAAGAGTTACCTATGCTGGTCGGTCATCAGTCTGCTGGATGCTGGAGTCTGAGCTAGTCCCAGTCCCGGAAGGGAATAGGCACCTTGGAGCAGAGCCCGTCTCCCCAGCGGCGGTCTGTGATGGGGCCCTGCTTTGCTCTGGAGGCTGTCAGAGGTCCTTCAGTGACTGTCTCAGGTTCAGACATCCAGAGTTCAGTGGGGAAAAAGATTGTAGTCCTGTGATAGTGACTTTATTACTCGAGACTGAAAAAAAGACTGAAAGAAATGTGCTGAGGAATCTGCTAAAAAAACCTTTCTTCCCTTTTCCTCCCCTCCAATTTACCTTCTTACAATCAGTCTTATCCCACAAAACTTATTTTTTCTTCATCTACTTTCTACAGTGTGTCTTACTATTACCTGCTGCTGTGATCTCTTCATCCTAACTTAATTCTTTTCATAGTCACTCTAGACTTGATTCTTTTTAAATTATTTTTATTACTATATCTTCTTACTTATTTCCTGGTAGCCATCTATGCTGTAAACTGTGGATCTTCATATGCACCATCACTTCCCTATCATCATGTATGTCCTGTACAAATTTCTACTAAACCCCAATCTTCCTGTTCTGTTCCCATAGCTATCCTGGTATGAGCTTGGTCTTTACCTTCGGGCTGCCTCTTTTGCTATATTATGCATTTTGTTTATTATTTCTGGAGAAAAAATAGGCCTCAGCTTTGCCTCAGAACTGAAAATCTTTAAGAAGAGAACAAGTTTACTCTGTTGTAACAGGGTGAAATGCTTAGTGTGCCTAGGTGCTGAAGAGGCAAATAAAATAGCAAAACCCTCTTTTAGAAGATATTTAACACCGATAGCTCAGATGCGGCACCCAGCAGCAAGGCAGGGTGCTCACGTGTAACCTGTAACGTGTAACCTGTAACGTCCTGAGCCTGGCATTGCTGCTTGCTCGGGACGTGCAGCCCTGTCCCCAGCTTTTAATGTATTCCGTCTAATTTGTGCTAGTACAATAAATGTTCCAAACGAGTTACAATAATACAGTTAGGCATTTAGCAAAGCGTGGCTAAGTGTTACTGACAATACAGACTCAGCTTGGTTTTACCTCAGCTATCGGCAAGTAAAATGATTGGGGGAGGTTGGAAGCTGGAAGAGTCAGAAGTGAGAATTGAAACAGGGGTTTTCCTAGGCAAGTCACAGAGCAGCCAGCATGTTTTATCCCAAATAGATTAATTTAGTACCACTGCTTTATACACATTATTTTAATACGATAAAAAGAGAGTTCTACTTTGGGGCCAGGTTCTTCTTTCCCTGAACTCTTGTTTATGTGTAGGTTCCCATTTTCTGGTGCCCGAAGATCTTTCTTGGAATGTTACCTCTGAACTTAAGCTGAGGTAGATGAGATTTCATCTCTTGTGGGCTGCCCACCTGTTAGTTTTTAAAGTTTGTAATGTGTTAAGTATTGGTTTTCATTCTCATTTGCAGTTCATACAGGCGTAGCCCTTGTGCTACTTTCATCTGTGCATGTGGATCGCATTCTTGCCTCCTTCTGTGCGGTCTTCATGACGACTAACGCTCTTTTAGCCTGCGAAAGCTGGCTTGTCATGGGGTGGGTTCGTTTAACTCTTCTGGTCCTCAGCTTAATTGCGTTTTTTCTGTTTCCTTTTCCTCTCTGCTTCCATTTGGGTCCATTCAGGACTCTGCCATAGCAAGGGGGTTTCCTGCCTTGCAGACTTCCCCGTAATGCTTACCAAAAAATGCTCCCACAAGGAAGAAATAGTGTGTTGAAAACTCATTATTTTTTAACTCTGTGTTTCTTCAAAAAGAATCTGATTGTGAACATATTTTCGTATAAAGGGTTTGGACATTACCAGCAGAAGTTGTTGGGACCGGAGTACGGAAAAGTTTCTTTTGCCAAAAGAATGAAAAAAATGGAGAGTTCTTTTAGAATTTGGGGAAAACAAAAATTGTTTTCTAAAGAAAGCAGAACAATAGAAGATATACTTAAAGCGTAAAAGTCAGTGAACATTTTTGGAGAAAAAAAAGGGATTTGTTCAAACATTCATCAATTTTCCTGACACAGGTTAAAAAAAGAGGGTGTTAATTGAACCGAAAGCTGTCAGAAACACTGTCCTCCGTATCAGGAGGAGCTCAAGATAGGTGGAGGGCATATGCTTCAGAAAGGGGATTTCTTCCAACTTCGGGGCCTGAACAGCGCTTCAGTGTGGTTAACGTTAAGAAGGAGCATTTCTTGGGTGTGCTGTGACTACTTGTCAGTGTGTTCCCTATTTTAAGGCTTGCAGGAAGAGCTGTTGTGAGGCAGATGACACGGAACTAGGTGAAGTCGTAGTGTGCCTTATGTGGAAAGGGCACTTTCCTGAGGCACTTGCTGACATTGAGACCTTCGCTACTTCTGGGTTACTGAAGTAACTGAAGTAACCCAGAAGCTAAGTTTTCTACTTAAGGTTATGCCATGCTTTTATGTAGATCTTACAATTTTGTCCATTTTCTAGGTAAGCTGCTACATTATCTTTTATCTAAAACATAGAAATCCGTCTACAAGCTATACATGTATAGAAAAAAAAAGTCAAAAACTGCCCTACTGTGGGAGTAGACTGAGAACACAAGGCAAATACACCCTTAATGCTTATTTTTAGTATGTTTCAGGGTGTAGATGAAGTTTTGATAATTCTGAAGTTCTTACTGATCGGAACGCTGCTTAGGTCACTTAGCTTCATGGTGGCAACATGGATGGGCTAGGAGACTCAGCAGGGCTTCTAGATTAGGCACAGAGCCCGGCAGATGCAGCCAACTCAGTATGACTGAAATGGAGTCATGTTTGCCTGTACCCATCCAAATATATGAATAGTTAAGCTTGACACTGTTAGGTGTCCTATTTAGGTATTAGGACACGTATTAGGTATGTTGCTGGTCAAGGAAGACTTAAGTGTGTGTGCTGTTCATGTGAAGACTTAGATTTCTAAGAATTGGATGTGGAAAAACCTACAAACTGAATAGGAAAGCTGCCAACTTCGTAAATAGGAAATGCAAAAGAGTGGGATAAGCTTCATCCTCAAAATGCCTTTGAGCTAAGTCTAAGAAATAAGTAAGGCATCAATTGTAACAGGATTAAATACCTAGTAAAGGTTTGTAGGTTTTGCGGGCTGCCTCTACCTTACCTGCATGGTGTGTGCACAGCAGAGCAGTACCTGCTGCTGAGACCCGGGAGGATCCTGCAGTGCATCAGTACTAGCTCATTTTGTGATTCCTGCAGAGGTGAATATCACTTTACAAAAACAAAAATTAATGGAAATGAGCTTTCCAGTACACATCACAGTAACAGCTGGGGAGGGTGTCATTAAGATGGAAACTAGTCAGTTTTTTTTTTCTAATTCTTTCATCATCTAGTTTTCCATTAGTGCAAAATTGATCTCCTTGAATTGCTACAAACTTACTACCTGCATTAACTAAAATTCGCTTATAACAAAAATCAAACATATTTATTTATATTTTTCATCTTTTTTTTTTCTAAGCAAACTTAGATTAGATAGTATCATTATTTTGATATATCCTTTTTTTCAAGTGTTTTTGAACACAGGAACAATTGGCGAAGGGGAGAAAAGTAAGAACTAATTCCTACCTGTGTCGTTTTTTATGAATTTAGCTTTCTGAGTACATAAAGGCTGTAAATGAGCTAGGGCTCTGCTTGTAGGCAAGCACAGAGAAGCTGTTTCAAACTCATATAAAATCTTGGCTGTTAGATTAACCTAAGTAATGCATGTATTGCATTAACTTTATTTGTATTGTTATGCATTTGTAAATAATGCTTTCAGAGCTGGATTTTATGAGTGAGTTTTAATAGTTTGACTTCTTTCAGATCTCTGTTGGCAAACTATCACATAATTGGGCAGGTTTATTGATCTCACAGAGATTACATGTCTGACACTGTTTGCACCAGTTAATAAAAGGTTTTGTTGGCTTTCTTTAAACTGAATATTTGAGAATGCACAGTGCTGCTATGCTGTAGAATTTAAATTGCTTATGTACAGGAATATTTACTACCCTCTTTGTTGTTTCATTTCAGAATGACCTTATTTAAAAATGTATGAGGCTATTTATAATCGACTCCGTGGCAGTGATTAAAGAGGTGTGAATAATAGCTTATTGGAAGTTGACAGCTCCTTGTTTGCTAAACCGCTGTTAGAACATTTATGCTGCTCAGTTGTACCTCATTTTCCTAAGGGAAAGCTACATTTTGACAAGTATGTAGAACAGGTATATGTGGCTGACATTTTTATTTAAAAATAAGAAAGAAAGTATTTGACTTTTATTTCTTTAACTGCATAAGGTTAATGAATTGCTTAGGTTGTGCCTAATGATCTCTATCACGTTATTAAAATAACAGTGAACAAATATGTTTTTACTTGGCAAAACCCTACATTGTTCTTCCCAAAGTAAGTTGTTCCAAATACATTCAATCACACCGTCAAAAATCTGTTTTCTGATAAAAGTAATATTTTTCAGAGTGCTATTTTTGATCTTAGAGTAGGATTTCCTATAACCCTAGCATGGTTATCAGCTATGTCTTTCACTGCAGTTCAAAAGCAAGATTCAAAGGAAAAAGGACTATGATTTATTTTAGTCACAAATCTTGTTTAAGTAATTTGGTTTTTATAGCAACATACAGAGATATCAGTAAGCTCATAGATAAGATTTTAATAATCAGATCATACTGTGTTTATCCATAGAGCTGATAAGCACAGATAACTTCTTAAACCTGGGGCTCTGCTCTTACTAGAATCTCATTTGACCTAATGAACCCATCGTAAGGGTGAACAGTAATTAAAGCCCCCTACTAAGTCTCATGCTTTGCTTTGTAGGAGTCAGTAGTTCCTTGTAGGTCTCTGCTCACCAAGGGGATAGTATAAAACCTGTGACATTTAATGAGATTTTGGAGAGGGCATGTTAGAACTTGGCAAGGACTGTCGTATGGATCCTGAGCTTCTTGCAACCCAGACTGGTCATTTTTTATTCGCTTTCCATACTTTCCTTTATCAGTTACCAAGGCATAATTTAAAATTTTACTATGCTTGTACATCAGAATGGCTTATTTAAGGTGTTTAATGTGTGGTGCAGAACTTTATCACGTTCCATATTTTAATAATGGTCTATTACTAAAAATGTTACTAATAATACTGAACTGTCATATTTAATGGTACAAATCACATTAGCATTATAGAAAGAATTTATAGCTTCTACTAGATTTTTAGAAATTATTTAATAGAATAAGCAGCTACTAACAAAAGTGATGTCTATCATATGAGACACTTCTCAACTGTTAGCTCGTAATTTTACAGGATTTACCCCAGATAGCACTAAAATGAGAGGCTACAGAATTTGTATTCTGATTGCCTTGAGTTAGTTGGCTGCTCTAGGATCTAGTTATTAAATTAAATTGCTATAAAGTTAACTTATTTTACCTCTATTCTTAAGAAGTTAATTGTACTGTTATAGGGTAGAGGTGCTGTTTTGTATGTGTGTTCAGAGTGCAGCAATATATTCTTTCCTCTGACTGATTAGGACACTCTCTACTAAACTTCCTCACAGTGCTGCTGTACTGTAGTTGACCAAAATGGAAGTCACATTCCACTCACTTGTCACAACTGAGTGTCACAATTCCACTCTTGAGTTGGTTATTTTGTAGCAGTGAGGATTTCCATTTTACGTAGTCAGAATGCCTGGGAATTTTTCTGGAGAATGAAATTAGAATAGAATGTGGCTTAAAGGACAGTGTTTCTAACTCTACAAAATAAACACAATTTCAATTAAAAATCTTAGGAATAACAACATTCTGGAACAATAAGTTTTTATACAGGTGCAATAATGCTTTGTATTGCAGTTACATTATTTATTATTTACCTTATATTTTTACATTATAACTTATAGTAAAATGAGAAGATTATTAAGATTATAGATTTTCATCTAAAAAGCCCTCAGTGCTGTACAGAGCAACCTAGGATAGGTTTAGATATATGCTCTTATGTCTTTTCCTCACTTCTTCAAGGTTCCTTTCTTTTGTGACTTCCTGTTGTATTTTTGACCTCACTTTGTGTTACTTCTGTGTGTGGTGGGCTAGCCTTTCACTCCACCCTTGAATGATGTTCAGCAGACTCATTATAATTTGACCAGCTAGTGAGCAAATGTACTTCAAATTCTTCATGCTCCTACGCAGCCTGAGTTTCGTATTTCAAAAGTCACCTGTCATGGAAAATCTTTCTGCTTTTTCTTCTATATTTGTAGCTTACTGTTGTTTAAAACTCCTAATCACAGATCATTTAGAATCAATTTTGTGTTAAGAATGTTCAGATCCTTATACAGTTTTAACAGGCTTTAAGTTGATATGAATGGTAGTGCAACCTTTTAATAAGTCCAAGAAGAAATCTGGACTCAAGCCAGCGAGAGGAATGTTCACATGTGTTTCTCTGTACCATGGAGGGGTGTTGAGGTTGGAAAAGTTTAATTGCTCGCTCTACTCCCTCTTATTTTTTTTTTCTTCCCGTACTGAATACTTGTGTGGCCTTGAGTTTGTTAATCAACAGAGCTCCTAAGTGAGCCAGATGATGTGCTGTTGCCGTGCCTTTTTACAGCCGCTGCTTTCCGGAGTACAGTGATTACCTGCAGTGGCCAAAACCAGTCGCTTCATATTAGAGTGCAGTGGTTACCTAATTGGTCTAAATTTAGCTGGTAAATCCAAGTTGGTTTTTTGCTTTTACACTGAAGATTTTTCAAAGTCATGTAGTAGTTAAACTATAATATAAGTTAGGTGTTGCCTTGTGGGTCTGTTCTTCATTTTTGCTCATAATCTTCCTAGTTTCCAGAGAGAATCAGTTTGTCATTTATTACAGCTTGTAAAAAGATGGGTGTTCTGAAGACAGGGTTAGATTTACTAATCTGTACTTTTGTGAAAGTATGTGAAGACTTTAAAAAATAATGTGGGAAGCACATTTCCATAGGAGTCTCTTTCAGTTCTTACTAGTCAAGAACAGATGCCTCAAACTTTTCAGCAGACTCTTTAATCCCAAATGTTCATTGTAGTGTCTTCCTTAGAAATAAAGAATCTGGGAGAAGTTGTTTATGTATCTTTGGATCCCAGAAGTAGTATAGATATGTTTAGTTATTGCTGATATTTGCCATAATATTTCTAACTATTTTATGAGACTTTTTTAGTGGACAGCAATTTAAACTGACTGTAATATGTCTGAGTTGCACTGTGTGCTGTAAAGGAGAGCTAGGATCACTAGTAGACATTAGTCTTTCCCATATGATCCTCAGCATGGTACAAACTGACCTTTTACCCTTTACCTCTACCTTTCCCAGCAGTGTCATTTTTACATGTTTTTAGCCTTGTTCATTTCACTCTTAGGCCCTTTTTTTTTTTTGGCAGTTTGTCTTTCGTGGGCCTGTTGATTTCCCACTTGGTGACTCTCTGGCTTCTCTGTAAGAGAAACCCCCTCTCTCCGTGGCAGCATGGATTTCTCTCGTCTGCTCCTTTCAGTACCCTGTGCTTATGTAGTAATCCTGGAGACACTTCTCTTCCTCTAAGCATCCCTGTGGCATTCTGCAATCTGAATTCCCCTCCAAAAGGAGTCCCTGGATGGTTTAGCCCCTTCCCTGGTCCTGGTCGGTTTAGAAGATGACAGTCACTCTAGGACATGCTGTCATCTGGTCCTACTTAAAGAGTCTTGTAACCATAAAGTTGTCTCAACTATTTATAGGAGAAGCAGAAATACACTTAGAAATGACTGTGCATTTCTTGTTGGAAAATTTACCAGCGATGGGAAAGCACATTCCTTGTATTTCCAAATTGCCAAAAGTACGATCGTGGTGCAGTGCTTCAGGCATCTTCCGAGTGTTCTGTTTCCTTCCATTTTCTCCCTTAGGTGATCACAGAATCGCAGAATGCCTAAGGTTGGAAGGGACCTCTAGAGGTCATCTAGTCCAACCCCCCTGCACACGCAGGGCCACCTA